>PISX010002332.1:87106-164154 GCA_004024625.1 Mellivora capensis | reverse complement strand
TTTTTATTTCTTTTCAGCGTAACAGTATTCATTGTTTTTGCACCACACCCAGTGCTCCATGCAATATGTGCCCTCCCTAAAACCCACCACCAGGCTCCCCTAACCTCCCACCCCCACCCCTTCAAAACCCCTCAGGTTGTTTTTCAGAGTCCATAGTCTCTCATGGTTCACCTCCCCTTCCAATTTCCCTCAACTCCCTTCTCCTCTCCATCTCCCCATGTCCTCCGTGTTATTTGTTATGCTCCACAAGAGGTGCATTTTTTTAATTTGTTTTTTTTTTCCAGCATTGCTGAGATATAACCGACAACATTTTAAAACATTTAAGGTATGTTTATTCATCTGAAAATGTTTATTGAGAAACTGCATGTAAAGTTCTCCACCTAACTTTGGGTCATGGGATAACAATATGCGTGAACATCTCTGTTCAAAATGGAAAATTCCCTCGAAGACCTTTTTACCTCAGTAGCATCTCCTTTGGCAGTCAAGGGCAACTGCTCTACTAATTTCCCACATATGTTTTTCATTTTACTATTTGCCTTCTTGAAGATCCTGGAATGCAAAATAAGCCACGAAAAAGACTATGAAAGTCCTTTGATATTTTAAGATAAGAAAAATATCCCCATCCATCATGATATTTATTTGAAAACTTATAAAATGTAGTTCCTCAAGATATTTTTATTAGAATATAAGGTCCCAATTTTTAAAGTAAATTTCAGTACCATCTTTTGTTTGCAACCATTAATGAAGTCAATTACGTGTTACTTTAACCCTGATTTTAACTAGAAATATCTAATATGACAATAATTGCATTATTCTCAATTCAGTATTTGGCCCTATACTCTATGTCACTCATGGCTCTAACTACAGCAGTCTAAGAATTCTGAACTTGGAATCTTCCATTACTTCTTCCTCAAATATACAGAGCTGGAGTTGTTTAACATTATATTTAATAATTTTGCTTAAACAAGACTATTTATTTGCATTGGTAAGAAAATTATTACAGTATTCCTCCCTAATAGGTTATTCTTACTACCATAAAAGGAGTCCAAGAGACAACAAGGGCAATGTATGCTTCCCATGTGACAAGAACTCTACCCACTTTTGTATTATTTACGCAATAATGATCAAGGCCCAGGGCATTTCCTGGGGATTAATGGCTGACTGAGAGATTGGCTGAAGGCCATTAACTTGGAGCAGTCATTAATTTTCTTAGAAAACCTGGTTTAAAGTCATTATTTCTATTACAAGATCAATGACACACACCCCTCATCACCACCACAACAAAAAAAACTCATTGGTAATAGCTTTTGTTCCTGGAATTTTTCATAAATACATTCAACCTGTAGATTACATTTTAAAAGCAACACCACGGAAACCCTGAACAACTTATTCACATTGACAGGACTCGTCACCTGGACCTCAACGTCAGGTACATTGGCAGTTGTTTCCTGTCTGCCCTGTTTTAGTAGTCGAGCTAAAAATAAAGTCCCCCCCCCAACCCCTCTGATTATTCTCTTTCTCTCTCTCTCTCCCCCACCCTTTTTCCCTTCCTCACTCCCACCCTCCCTTGCTCCCTCCATTCCCCCTCCCAGGTCGTTATTGTTCCTTCCCTCCCTCATTCCTCAGGGCTTTATCCAGCAAATTTCCACTGAAGGTGTAAAGCTGCAAAAACAGCATGTGGTAGGTCACACGATGTACAAATTATTAGCGAGCAAATGAAATTATGACTCTACAGTGTTTTCATGAAGGGCATTTTCTCAGGAATAAATGTGTGAAAGACCTGGTCCTTCTTAGCAACTTCCCTGAAATAGATCTGAGAAAACTAGAATTCACATGATGAAATAGGCATAATTTGTCTGTCACCGCTTGGGGGCTCTAAACATGGAGACTGGAAAGGGGAGGACCCTGACCCAAACTACAGCCCAGGAAGCCAAGAGCACCAAAAGGGCAGTGGTGTTTGGAGCCCTGGAAGAAGCAAGAAAACAGATTATAAAAGAAATTTTAAAGAACTTTGGGAACTGCATTTCAGCGCATGAAAGTAGATGGTTAGGACAGCACCATGTCAAACAGGGGGAGAGTTCCCTCTATCAATGTTCCCATTCAGACGCATTTAGAGATGTCATCATTCTTCTGCCTCTCAAAAGTCCCTACATTCTTTTACGCCAGGAGAAAAGTACCACTGACTTGTGAAACAGTAAATAAAATAAAGAAAAAAGAAAAGAATTAAAGAAATTGTATCAAACTATTTTCCTCATCTTTTCTTTTTTGTTAAAGATTTTATTTATTTATTTGACAGAGAGAGCACAAGTCAGGAGAGCAGCAGAGAGAAGTCTCCTCACCAAGCAGGGAGCCCCATGTGGGGCTCAGTCCCAGGACCCTGGGATCATGACCTGAGCCCAAGGCAGAAGTTAACTAACTGAGCCACCCAGGACCCCCTTTCCTCATCTTTAAAATAACAGTAATGTGAATCATATTATAATGTGCTATCCAAGGGCAAGGTATTATTATTTAATGTAGTGAGAATGACTAGTCAACGAGGATACTCCAGAAATAGCATGAGGCACAATATAAAATTGGAGGCCCTCCCCACCTTTTTTTCTTGATCTAATTTCCATTCCATCCACTCCTTACCCTTGAAATAAGTGATATTATCCTATTCTTTCCTGTCAAGATGCTTACATCACTTCCTTGTAGATCCTTCTCTTGGAAACTATGACATATTTGTATTTATTGGGTACTTCCTTTCCGCCTTCCCTTATCTTGACTCCTCCCACCCTCACTAAACTTCCACCATGACCCCTATAGTCAATGTACAGATAGGGAGAAGCAGTGAGTCATGAAAAGCAAAAGAAAAAAGCCTTTGAGAATAAAAGGCAGAAGTAGCTGGTTGTTGCTAAACACCTGAGGTTAATGGACATCATCCTGCCTACAAGTAAGGGAGAACCAAAGGAAATGACTGTGCTGATGAGAAATACAAACATAACTTTAAAATAATCTCCATCCCTTGGGTGCCTGGGTGGCTCAGTGGGTAAAGCCTCTGCGTTCTGCTTAGGTCATGATCCCAGGGTCCTGGGATTGAGCCCAGCACCAGGCTCTCTGCTCAGCAGGGAGCCTGCTTCCCTCTCTCTGTCTCTCTCTCCCTGCCTCTCTGCCTACTTGTGATCTCTGTCTGTCAAATAAATAAATAAAATCTTTTAAAAAAATAAAAATAAAATAATCCCCATCCCTTAAAAGCTTACAATCCATTAATGGGAATAAAACAATATAAATTGTTGTAGCATAAGTTAGTAGGCTATAAGAACCATGTGACAGACACACGTATGTGAGTGATTCATGTGGTTCAGTGTTTACTTCTAGTTGGGAGAGTCAAGAAAAATTTCATGAAAGACATAACTAAATGATCAGAGATTGGCTTACAAACAAAGATAATGGCTTGAGGTGCTAAGGATTGGGACGCCTGGGTGGCTCACTCAGTTAAGCATCTGCCTTCAGCTCAGGTCATGGTTCCAGGGTCCTGGGATCAAGTCCCCATTGGACTCCTTGCTCAATGGGGAACCTGCTTCTCCCTCTGCCTGCTGCTCCCCCACTTGATCCAGCAATTACAGATAATTTGAAGACATAGTAGCAAAAAAATAGCATAATGCATATTTAATGAAATATATACAACTACATATCTAAGAATCTCAAAGAACCCCAAGATCAAGAATCATAAATAAAACTACACTATTTTATGACATGTCGTAACCAAATCACTTAAAATCTTTGTGATAGAAAAGTCTTGAAAGTACCCAAAGGGGAAAAAACACATTACATACAAAGAAACTAAGACAACGATGACATCAAATTTTACATCAGAAACAGTCAACCCAGAAGATAATGGAGAAATATCTTTAAAGTTCTAAGAAAAAAAAAAATCTGTCAACCTCAAATCCTTTATCCAGAAAATACATCTTTCAAAGACAAAAGTAAAATAAAGACATTTTTCAAATATGCAAAAGCCAAAAGAATTCATCACTAACACAAGAAATAGTACAGAGAAGCTATCAACCAGAAAAAAAATAGTATCAGATGGAAATTAGAATCTACACAAGGTAACAAAGAGCACCAAAAATGGAAACTGCATGTTTTTAAAATATTTTTTTTCTTATTAACCAAGTGTCTTTAGAGGTAATTGACTCATAAAGCAATAATGTATTGTGGAGTTTATAACATATCTAGAAATGTATGACAATAATGACAGAAAGACTGGGAGAAGAAAATGGAAGTATACTGTGGAAAGGGTTTTATACAGTGTATAAAGCAGTGTAATACCACTAGAAGTTAGAGTGTGATGAATTAAAGATGTTTAGTACAAACACCAAAGCAACCACTAAAGTAACACAACAAAGAGTTCTTCCTAATAAAACAACAACAAAAATAAAATGGAACAATAAAATAAAACAATAAAATATTCAACTGACCTAAAAGAAAACACTAAAAAAGATAAAAAGAAGACTAAGGAAAAGATAGAACAAATAGAAAACAAATAACCAAAAATTAAACTCCACTATACCAGTAAGCATGTTAAACTATTAATGCCCTACAAACACGAGTTAAAGACAGTGGTTGTCAGATCAAATTAAAAATACAAAAGTAATATTCAATTCAGATATTGTCTATCAAAAAATTAAACATAAACACAAATTGATTAAAATTAAAAGAATAAGAAAGATAGACTAAGTTAACAGAAATCAAAAGATGAAACACCTATATTATATAAAACAAAGTAGATTTCAAAGCATGGAATATCATCAAAGATACAGATTATTTCATGATAAAAAGATCAATTCACAATGAGGACATAATACCAGAACATCAAAACACATGAAATAAAAACTAATGTGACTGTAATAAAAAAGGACAAATTCATAATTATAGTCATAGATTTCAACAATCTCAATAACTGATAGAACCATTAAACAGAAAGTAAGGATATAGAAGAGTTAAAGAACATTATCAAACAATTGGGCCTAATTGATATTTTCAGAACAACCCATCCAACACTACACTACAGCGCACATTTTTTTTCAAGTACATGTGAAACATTTTCCAAGGTATACCATATTTTAGATCACAGAACATGTCTCCATAAATTTAAAAAAACCCAAACCATCCAAAGTTTTTACTCTGAGCACAAAAAAAAATAGCTAGGAAATCAATTACCTGGAAAACTCTCAAGTATATTGAAACTAAACAACACGATGCTAAGTAAACTATGGATCAAAAAAAAATGAAGGGAAATTAATAATTATGTTGGTGAAAACACAACATTTTATAATTTGGCAGTTAAAGCAATATTTAGAGAGGTTTATTTATCTCAGAACAGAAGAAAAACCTTAAATGGATGACCTCAACTTCTACCTTAAGAAACTAGAGGAGTGCCTGGGTGGCTCAATCAGTAGAGCATGAGACTCTTAATCTCGGGGCTGTGAGTTCAAGACCCACACTGGGTGTAGAGATTACTTAAAAATAAAATCTTAAAAAAAAAAAGAAAAAGAAGAAGAAGAAAGAAAGAAACTAGAAACAAAAGACAAATAAATACCAAGGTAGAGATGAAATAATAAAAAAAAAAAACTAGAAATCAATGGAATAAAATATAGAAAACCAATGAAAAGATTAATTTTTTTAAAAGCTGCTCTTTTAAAAAGATAAATAAAATTGATAAATTGCTAGCTGGACTAGTCAGGAGAAAGAAGGGGAGAAGACACAAATTACCAATTATAGGAATGGAAGAGATGACATCACTATATATTCTACAGATATTAAAGGAAAATAAGAATATATTAAGAACATTATGCCAACATTTGACAATTTAGATGAACTGAACATATTTCTTTAAAGATACAAACTACCCAAATTTACTCAAGAGAAAATACTAACCTAAATAGCCTATTAAATAAATTGAATTTTTTTTAATTTTTTAATTTTTTATAAACATATAATGTATTTTTATCCCCAGGGGTACATGTCTGTGAATCGCCAGGTTTACACACTTCACAGCACTAACCATAGCACATACCCTCCCCAATGTCCATTACCCCACCCCCCTTTCCCAACCCCCCTCCCCCCAGCAACCCTCGGTTTGTTTTGTGAGATTAAGAGTCACTTATGGTTTATCTCCCTCCCGATCCCACCTTGTTTCTTTTCTTCTTTTCCTACCCCCCCAACCCCCCATGTTGCATCTCCACTTTCTCATATCAAGGAGATCCTATGATAGTTGTCTTTCTCCGATTGACTTATTTCACTAAGCATGATACCCTCTAGTCCCATCCACATCATTGCAAGTAGCAAGATTTCATTTCTTTTGATGGCTGCATAGTATTCCATTGTGTATATATACCACATTTTCTTTATCCATTCATCTGTTGATGGACATCTAGGTTCTTTCCATAGTTTGGCTAATGTTTAATTAAAAGTGTTCCACAAATAAATCAACAAGTGATTCAGGTTCAAATGGTTTCTCTGGAGAATTCAACCAAGGACTTAAGAAAAAATGACATCGGGACGCCTGGGTGGCTCAGTTGGTTAAGCAGCTGCCTTCAGCTCAGGTCATGATCCCAACGTCCTGGGATCGAGTCCCACATCGAGCTCCTTGCTCTGCAGGGAGCCTGCTTCTCCCTATGCCTCTGCCTGCCACTCTGTCTGCCTCTGCTCGCTCTCTCTCTCTCCCTCACTCTCTGACAAATAAATAAATTTTTTAAAAATTTAAAAAAAAAAAAGAAAAAATGACATCAACTCTACAGAAACTCTTCCCCAAAACTGAATAGGAAGTAATACTTTCCAATTTATTGCATGAGTCCAGAAGTTCTCTGGCATGAAACCCAGACTGACATTATAATAAAAAAAACCCATAAACCAATATCCTACATACAATAGATGCAAAAATTCGAAATAAGGGAAACTTGGGTGTATCAGTCTATTAAGCATCTGCCTTTGGCTTGGGTCATGGTCTCAGGGTCCCGGCATCCTGCGATAGAGCCCCATGTCAGGCTTCTTGCTCAACAGAGAGTCTGTTTCTCCCTCTCCATCTGCCCCTCTCCTGGCCCTGCTTGTGCTCTCTCTCAAATAAATAAAATCTTAAAAAAAGTTCTAAACAAAATTTTAGTAAATTAAATCAGGAATATATAAAGGGATAATAAAACATGACCAAATGGGGTTCATTCAAGGAAAGCATTTTTTGTGTTTTATATGATTTTACATTCACATATCAATCAACGTAATTCACCACATTAACAGACCAAAAAGTAAAAATCATATGATCATCTCAACAAATTCAGAAAGAATATATGACAAAGATTAAATAAGCATATCTTCTAAAAACTCTTAGCAGAGAGGGTCTCAAAGGGAACTTCCCCAACTTGAAAACTTATAGTTCTACAGAAAACAGCTAATATCACACTTAATGGAGAAAGACTGAAAACCTTCTAAGACTAGGAAAAAGGCAGTGATGCCCCCCTTTCAGCATTATACTGGAAATTTAAGCCAGTTCAATACAGTAAGTAAAAGAAATAAAAGACCTCCAAACTGGAAAAGAAAAGTTGTCTCTATTTGCAAACAAAAGGATTACATAGAAAATTCTTCAGAAACTTCAAAAAACAAAAATAACTATTAGAACCAGTAAGTGGATTTAACAAGGCTTCGGGTTACAATATTTTATTTGTATACATTAGCAATGACTATAAAAATTGAAATTTTAAAAATAATAAAGTTTACAAAATACAAAAAAAGAACTTTGGTCAATACCCCATCAAAATCAGTGGGATGCAACAAAAGCAGTTTCTAGAGGGAAGCTCGTAGCATTACAGGCATATCTCAGCAAATAAGAACAGAACAATTAATAAATGGCAATAAGTATATACCTTATTATATATACCAAATTTATAATTTTTTAAATTTATTTATTTGTCAGAAAGAGAGGGAGAGAGAGAGAGTGAGCACAGGCAGAGTGGCAGGCAGAGGCAGAGGGAGAAGCAGGCTCCCTGCCGAGCAAAGAGCCCAATGTGGGACTCGATCCCAGGACACTGGGATCATGACCTGAGCCGAAGGCAGCCGCTTAACCAACTGAGCCACCCAGGTGTCCCTATACCAAATTTATAATTACTCTAAATGTATGTGGACTAAATTCTCTGATCAAAAGTCATGGCAACAACAACAACGACAAAAACAAGATCCATCTACAAGCTGTCTACAAGAGACTCTACTCAGTTGTAAAGCCATATGACCTAGTAATTCTACTTCTGGGTATTTACCCAAAGAAAATAAAAACACTAATTCAAAGAGATATGTATACACTGTCATGTTCATTGCAGCATTATTTACAATAATCAAGATATGGAAATAACAAAAATATACATTGATGGATGAATATGTTGAGAATATGTGGGGCATATGTACATGGAATACTACTCAGCCATAAAAAAGAATAAAATCTTGCTATTTGCAACAACATGGGTGAACCTTGAGGGTATTATGACAAGTGAAATAATTCAGACACAAAGAGACAAATACCATATGATTTCAGTTATATGTGGAATCTAAAAAACAAAATAAACAAAACAAAACCCACAGAGGCAGAACAAATTGGTGGTTGTAAGAGGGGATGAGGGTCATGGGGTGGGTAAATAGGAGGAGTCAAGAGGTACAAACTTCAGGTCATAAACTGAATAAGTCCTGGGGATACTATATACAGCATTGTCACTATATTTAACAATATTGTATTGCATATTATGTACTTTTTATGATGATGAGGAAGTCAGACCTACAGTCATGGTCATTTCTCAGTGTATACAAATATTGAATAATTATATTGAACATCTGATTAATACAGTATTACATGTCAATTATACTTCAATTTGAAAAAAGATCTCAAATAAGGAATCTAAAATCAATCTAAGATTACATATCCAGAAACTAAGAAAAAAAAAGAACAAATGAAACCCAATGATAGCAAAAAGAAGGAAATAATAAAGTTTAGAGAAGAGCTAAATGAAATAGAGGCTAGAAAAAAAAAAAATAACAACAAAGCTAAGAGCTGGTTTTGTGAAAGGATAAACATAATTGACAAACCTTTAAATAGACTAAGAAAAAGGTGAATCAAATAAATGAAATTAATTATAAATGAAAGACAAGACATAACAACTGATACCACAAAAATACAATGGATCATAAAAGACTACCATGAACAACTATATACCAAGAATTTGGACAGCTTAGAAGAAACAGATAAATTACTAGAGACATACAACTTGCCAAGACTGCATCGAAAGAAATAGAAAATTTGAACAGACCAATAACAAGTAAGGAGATTGAATTGGTAACAGAGAACTTCCCAACAAATAAAAGACCAGGAGAAGATGGCTTCACTGAAGAATTCTACCAAATATTTAAAGAAGAATTAATAACAGTCTTTTTCAAACTCTTCCAAAAAATTGAAGAGTAAAGAATACATCCAAACTCATTTTATGAGACCAACATTATCCTTATACCAAAACCAGAAAAGAACATTATAAGACAAAAAAAATTATGGGTCAATAGTCCTGATGAACATAGATGCAAAAATCCTCAACAAAATACTAGAAAACTGAATTCAACAGCCTATTAAGAGGATCATACACTGAAATCAAGTGGGATTTATCCTTGAGATGCAGGAATATTTCAACATACATAAATCAGTAAATTGATACACCACATTAGGAAAATTCATTTCATTATATAAAATCATATAATCATCTCAATAGATACAGAAAAAAGCATTTGACAAAATTCAACATCCTTTCATGATAAAAAAAAAACTCAAGAAATTTGTTACAGAAGGAATGTACATCAACATAGTAAAGGCCATTCATGATAAGCCCATAGCTAACAGCAAAGAAAGGAAGGAAGGGAGGGAGGAAGGAAGAAAAGAGGGAAGAAAGGAGGGGGGGAGGAAGAGAAAGAAAGGAAGGAAGGAGCAGCCAAAATGGAAAGGAAGAAGTATAATTATCTGTTTGCAGGTGGCATCATCTTATATAGAAAACCCAAAAGACTCCACCAAAAAACTACTACAGATAATAAACAAATTTAATAAAGTTTCAGGACACAAAATCAACATGTGGAAATCAATTATGCTTCTGCACACTAACAATGAATTATTAATAATGCAATCTCATTCATAGAAGTATAACAGTAAAATATTTAGGAATAAATTTGACCAAGGTGGTGAAAAACCTGTTCACTGAAAATATTTATAAGACATTGATAAAAAGAAATTGAAGAAAACAAACAAATGGAAAATATCGCAAGCTCATGATTAGAAGAATTAATATTGTTAAAATGTCCATGCTACCCAAAGCCATCTATAGATTCAATGCAATCACTATCAAAATTCTAAAGTCATATTTCTCAGAAGTTTAAAAAAAATAACTATTCTAAAATTTGTGTGGACTACCAAAGACCACAAATAGCCAAAGCAATCTTAAAAAAGAACAAAGCTATGGGTATCACATTTCCTGATTTCAAACTATTTTGCAAAGCTATGGTAATCAAAACAGCATGGCACTGTCATAAAAATATGCGGACACCTGGCGATTCACAGACATGTAACCCTGGGGATAAAAATACATTATATGTTTATAAAAAATTTAAAAATTTAAAAAAAACATGCGGACAGACCAATGATACAGAATAGAGAGCCCAAAAATAAACCTACACATATACAGTCAACTACTCTTTGACAAGGGCACTGAGGACACAAAATAAGAAAAGAATAGTCTCATTAATAAAAGGTATGGAGAAAACTGGATATCCCACATGCAAAGGAATGAAACTGGACCTTTATCTTATACAACTCACAAAAATTAACTTAAAATAGATTGAAGAGTGAGATGGAAGATCTGAAACTGTAAAACTCCTAGAAGAAAACACAGAGAAAAAAATCCTTGACTTTGGTTTTGCAATGATTTTTTAGGTAAGATGCCAAAAGTGCAGGCATCAAAAGCTAAATAAACAGAACCACATCAAACTAAAAGGTTCTTTATAACAAAAGAAACAATCAATAAATTTAAAAGGCAACCAATGGAATGGGAAAAGTATTTATTTACAAACGGCATATCTGGGGTAAATATCCGATATACATAAGAAACTCATACAACTCAACAGCAAACAAATAAACAAACAATCCAATGAAAAATGGTCAAAGGCTCCCCAAACCTCCCACCCCCCACCCCCGTCCCTTCAAAACCCCTCAGGTTGTTTTTCAGAGTCCATAGTCTCTCATGGTTCACCTCCCCTTCCAATTTCCCTCAACTCCCTTCTCCTCTCCATCTCCCCATGTCTTCCATGTTATTTGTTATGCTCCACAAAAAAGTGAAACCATATGATAATTGACTCTCTCTGCTTGACTTATTTCACTCAGCATAATCTCTTCCAGTCCTGTCCATGTTGCTACAAAAGTTGGGTATTTAGGGGAGCCTGGTGGTGGGTATTAGGGAGGGCACGTATTGCATGGAGCACTGGGTGTGGTGCAAAAACAATGAATACTGTTATGCTGAAAAGAAATTTAAAAATCAAAATTAAAAAAAAAAAAACAAAAAAAAATGGTCAAAGGAACTGAATAGATATGTTTTCCAAAGAAGACATATAAATGGCCAAAGGTACATGAAAAAGATGTTCAGCATCATTAATTATCAGGAAATTGAAAATCAAAACATCAATAAGATATCATCTCACACCTATTAGAGTAACTATTTTTACCAAAAAGATAAGAAGTAACAAATGTTGGCAAGAAAGCAGAAAAAAAGGGAACCATTGTACACTGTTGGTGGGAATGTAAATTCCCATTATGGAAAAGGCTTCCTCAAAAAATTAAAAAATAGAATTGCCATATGATTCAGCAATCCCACTCTCAAAAATATACTCAAAGGAAATAAGAGCACAATACTGAAGAGACATATGAATTCCCATGTTCATGGCAGCATTATTCACAGTAGCTAAAAATATGGAAACAACCAAAGTGTCCCTCAGTAGATGAACAGATTAAAAAAATGTGGTAGACACAAAAACACACACATATATAGGTCTATCTAATATATGTATATGTTAGAGATATATAGTATATATATTATATATATGTATATATATGATTGGGTATTATTCAGTCATAAGAAAAGAATGAGTTCTTTCTATTTGAGACAACATGGATAAACTTAGAGGGCATTATGCTGAGTGAAATAAACCAGAGAAAAACAAATACTGTATGATATCAATTATATGAGGAATCTTTAAAAAAAAAAAAAAAAAGCTGATTTCATAGAAACAGGATAGTGGTTACCAGGGGCTGTGGTGAGAGAAAAGTAGGAGCTGTACGTCAAAGTATACAAACTTCCAGTTAGAAGATGAATAAGTTCAGAGAATTTAATGTACAACATGGTGATTATAGTTAACAATACAGTATTGTGTACATGAAATTTGCTGAGAGTAGATTTTATGGGATTTCACCACAAAGAAAAAAGAAAAGAGTTAATTATGTGAGACAATGTATATGTTAACTATCTTGATGTTGGTAATCATTTCACAATGTATATGTATAGCAAATCATCACATTATATACTTTAAATATATACAATTTCATTTGTGAGTAAGTTCTTAATAAAGCTAGACAAAAAAAATAGATAAAAAGCACCGTTAAAATAATGTAAATATATTTTAAAATGTGTGTGTGTGTGTGTGTGTATGTATGTATGCACGCACAAACTATTTCTAAGAAATGCACGAGAAAACAGGTAACAATTTCATCCAGAGGAGAGAAATGGCTAGCTGGCTTTGTGACAAACAGAAGACACTTCGTTTATACTGCACACACATTTTATGTCTTTTGAACTAAATTCCTTATACATGTATTACATGGATTTAAAAATCATTTAAGAAATTAAAAATCAGACTTGCACTCAATTACTAGACCCACTGAATACAGGGCCAAATTAACAAGATAAAATTAACTTTTTATAAGGTTTTCCTCTTGGCACCAGAAAAAGTAAGCCACTAAAAAATAAGAACTATATGACTTATCAGCAACCCCAATAAAAAAAAAGATGTGAAGATTTGCGCTGTCAGTTTAATATGTATAAACAGAATCATGTGGCTGCCAAGAAAAAGACCCACATTCAGTGGAGTTCAACATTTATTAAAAATCGACTGTGTATGGTGCACCTGGGTGGCTCAGTCGGTTAAGTGGCTGCCTTCAGCTCGGGTCATGATTCCAGGGTGCTGGGATCAAGCCCTGCATCCAGCTCCCTGCATCCAGCTCCCTGCTTGGCAAGGAGCCTGTTTCTTCCTCTTCCTGTCTGCTGCTCCCCTGACTTGTGCTTTCTTTCTGCCAAATAAATAAATAAAATCTTAAAAAAAAAGAATCTACTGTGTAGTGATAGCACAAAAGTGAAAAAGATAACTACCCTGTTCGGAAGGGGATACTAGACGATAGACGCATATTAACATGTAATTAATGGCTAAGTAACATTCCATTTTATATATCTATCCCACCTTCTTTATCCATTCATCTTGCCATCTGCAACCATATGGATGGCACTAGAGGATATTATGCTAAGCGAAGTAAGTCAGAGAAAGACAAATATATAATTTCACTCATGTGTGGAATTTAAGAAACAAAACAAATGGACATAGGAGAAGGGAGGGAAAAATAAAATGAGGAAAAATCAGAGAGGAAGACAAAACGTAAGACACTCTTACCTCTAAGAAAGAAACTGAGGGTTGCTGGAGGGGACATGGGGGATGGGGTAACTGGGTGATGGGCATTAAGGAGGGCACGTGATGTAATGAGCACTGCGTGTTATATGTAACTGATGAATCACTAAATTCTACCTCTGAAACTGATAATATATCCTATGTTAATTAATTGATTTTCAATAAAGTGACATTAAATAAATCCCATTCTCAAAAAAAAAAAAAATATATATATATATATATATAATTAAATAGGACATACTAAGAGTGAAGGCAGGAACATGCAGAGCCTGAGGGAAGCAGAGAAGACAACACCAGAGAAATTCAGGGACAATGTCCCGGAGCAGTCTCACTCAAGATCTTCAGTGGCATTGCCGGCAGTGCAATGTGTTAATATGTTACCACACCAGTGCAATGTGTTACCTCTCTCTATGCTCACTACAGCTCACCAGCAATACAGTGGTCCGTCTGTAGTTCCACTGAGAGACGGGAGAAGCCCCACAGAATGACAATGGGACTCGGGATCTTTCCATACAAGAAATGATGAAAAAAATTAGAGATATTTGGCCTGAAAAAATTTAATAAATAAAAATCTCAGGAATGAAATCCCTTTACTTTTCTCAA
Source organism: Mellivora capensis (assembly GCA_004024625.1). Lineage (NCBI taxonomy): Eukaryota > Metazoa > Chordata > Mammalia > Carnivora > Mustelidae > Mellivora > Mellivora capensis. Next base: position 149,775 of record PISX010002332.1, on the reverse strand, counting down.
GTGCCATCCCAGAGGAGAAATAACAGCATTTCTTTCTTCAGCAAACAGGTACCAATAGGTAGACGTTACAGGAAAGTATCTAAACCAGCTCAATTAAAAAACTATATACTTCACCCCGAGAGACCAGAGATGACTTGTGTTGCCACCGCAAGTGGAAAGGCTGTGAGGTGATTGCTCAGACGATTCCTGAGGCTAAGCTCAATTGTAGGATTCTAGAAGCTCATCATCATCTTGCATAAATTTACATTATGCTTTAGGGCTCGAACACACTTATGCACTCATTTTTCCACATGAATTTCACAATTAACCTTGTGAGAAAAACCCAACTAAGGTTATCATCCTCTTGTCCCACTGGAGAAGCTCAGAGAGAATCCAGTAGATAACATGGAATGGTATCTGACCCCTAACCCAGGTCTCCTAATTCTAAGCCAAAGTCACTTTTATTTTCGTTTTTTTTTTTTTTATTAAAAAAGGGGGGGGTAATTTATTTGACAGAGAGAGAGCCAGCAAGAGCAGGAACACAAGCAGGGGGAGTGGGAGAGGGAGAAGCAGGCTTCCCACCAAGCAGGGAGCCCGATGCAGGGCTCCCAGGGCCCCGGGATCATGACCTGAGCCAAAGGCAAACGCTTAACAACTGTGCCACCCAACGCCCCTTTTCTTAACTTTTTAAAACGTTTTTATTTATTCATTTATTTAAGTAATCTCTACACCCAACAGGGGCTCGAACTCATGACCGCCAGATCAAGAGTTACATGCTTTTCCGACTAAGCCAGCCAGGCATTCCAACGTTATTTTTAAATTTCTTAGTAATTCTCTACATTCTCCTGCTGGATGTCAACCCGTGACAAAGTTGTCATCCAAATGAGAAAAATAAGATAATGAATTGACTTCTGCATAAATTCAATTGACTAAATTTAAATCACTGTTCTTTATTCATACATTAGACCTTTCTTAACTTTTAGTGTTAAAATGTACTCTCATTTATTAATTGATGAAAGTCTTTCTTGTCCATAATTAACAAAATCAAACCAGGACCATCAACACAGATTCCCGCCAGAACTTTCTGGAGATTTTGCTGGTCTGTATAATCCCAAATCTGGAAACTATCAAAGAGATACGAATAAGGTAGAATTTATGGGACTGGCTACAGCAATTGGGAGAAGTATTGTTATTAAGTAAAGAAAATACAGTAGATGGCTGTTCTAGCCCTGGAGAAGCTTCTTCCAGAAGCTATGAAACAAAATTCTAAAGACAACTCCACATACACCCTACCCAGTGGCTCTTGGAGACCATTACCTGAAGCAGTAATGAATCTGAAATCTACACCAACTGAACCTTCCTGGGTGAATTTCCAAAGTGGCCTGAAACAACCCTAAACTAGGATCTAGAAGTTAAAAAGCAAAAGAATTGTGTGAGAACAAGCCACAGGGAAGATATTAACATTCAAACCTATTTGCTATTTATACACAAAACATTGTGTCCCACTGGATACTCATGAACCCTAAAGACATTGAAGGTACTCAAAAAGTAGTTAAGCCAAAGTGAGCCATCATGTGCTATCATAGCCACGTGTGGATTCTATAAAGCTGAAATCACTTGCAATTCAACTTTTACCCAGTTTTAATTTGCTTGAGGTATAATCTGGCACTGTGTGAGAGCAATTGATTCCTCTATTTTCTTTCTGATTTTAAGCCACGAATCTCTGGAGAAATGCGGCATTTATTTCCCCCACTTCACCTACAAAACAAATGACCAGAATGCAACTTATTTTAACAATGTGGATTACGGAATGATTAAGTCAATCACCGCCATGAGAGGTGATCAGCAGAACTGCTGAAATGAGTAGCTCCAGCGTGCCCCCCACATACACCCCAGCACAGGGAGACTAAAGTGCAGGCGTCGTTAAACCTCGAGGCGCTGGCCGCAGGGAAACCAGAGCCTTTCCTCTGTGCTCCATTCACGAAACTGAACTAATGGTAATTAATTCATGATTAGTTCATTTCAGCTAATATATGAGCCTAAGCTTTTGCTGAGTGATGTAATATTTCAAAAGTAGGACTGTGCAATGGAATTTATTGGACTTCCTGAAATCACCATTGTAATTGTTTTCGCTGTTCACATATTAGGGACAGTCTCCAGGGGGAAAGCTGATTCTTCTCATATAATACTCTTTCCCCCCAAAGTTTGAAAGTCTGTCATCTTTCTCAATATATTCACTTCGTTAAAGAGTTTACAGCTTGCAAGAGGGTCACAAAGTCTGAGTAACAAAATGACTGTCCTGACAGATTTAAACAATAAAACCACCAGATTGTTACATAAATGTTTTTCTCAGAGGCTGTTTCTGAAACACATACTAAATACAAATATTGAAACACCTGCGTGCCAAGCACAATTCTTTTAACAGATGTTAATCTCGGTGCATTTAACCAATGGATTTAGATCACATAAATGTAATTTACCCCCTTCAGACTATCTTGGAAAGCTACCAATTACTTTATTTCAATTTGACAAAGAAACTCTTACTCTCTACATTATAATTTCTATTTTAAACTTTATAATGGGAATATCTAAAAAGCAAGCAAAAAATATGGAAAGTCAAGTTGAAACTCAGACAAAGCCTCCAAAGTACATCCCAGGTAATTAGGTAAGTTGTCTATTTTAGCATGGGAAATTTACAAAAATTGATGGGGTTCCAAAATTTAAAAATTTTTCCCATGGCTCTGGAGATTGAAATTCTCAATTTAACCCATCACTAATTGAGACAGTCCCCCCAAAGAGCAGTCATTTTCGTTCCCTCCATTCCTGAGATCTAGTGGGTACCCTCGATCACAGTTAAAACCTTCCCAGGTCCCTTGGGTTATTTGCTGCTCAGGGATGCCTCTAAGAGATCTCCTTTTTTTCAATAGACTATTTTCAGAGCAGTTTTAGGTTCATGGCAAAACTGAACAGAAGGTACAGAGATCTCCCTTTTGCCCTCCCCACCACGTACACATGCAGGTCTCCGTTATCAACATTTCTTTCCCCCACCCCCGACACACTGTGCAGCATTTGTTACAACTGATGAACCTACACTGACTCATCATAATCACCCAGAGTTTACATCAGGATTCACGCCTAGAGAGTCCACAGTTTACATTAAGATTCACTCTTGGTGGCGTACATTCCATGGGTTTGAATAAATGCGTGATTTCATGTACCCACCAAAATTTACCTTGCAGAATATTTCATTGCCCGAAAGATACTCTGTGGTCTACTCATTCATCTCCCACCCCCACCTGCCCAATCCTGGCCTTCTTAGTTCTTCCTTAATCATCTCCCCACTTTTCCAGCCTTGAGTCATTGTGATGAGTCAATTATTTGGTAATCATGAAAATGATCACTCTGGAGCCCAAATGTAAGTGCCAGACCCTGCACCGGGCTTTTGACATCTATTACCTCGTTTACTTCCCAAATATGCCAAGAAGTGCGTCTTATTTTTCACATTTACTGATAAGATAACTCAGCAAACACAGGTAATTTAATCTGACTCACTTAGTGAATGAGCAGTATCATCCCTATTTTAACCCAGCCTCAAAGCCCACACTTCACCCTGGACTATAATTCTTCTCACACATCTGCAAAATCCTGTTCTGTTGAGAAGCCTTTAATTTCCATTTTAAAACATTTTTGGGAGGTGGTTTTTGTTTTGTTTTGGTTTGTTTTTGGAAGAGAGTTATGCAGAAAAAAAAGAAAACTATTTACTTAGGTTGCCAAATTATTTCAAATATACACCCTGGCCTCAGTCTCTGCTTCTGTGCCAGAAGCGGGGCTCCCAAGCTCAGTGGAGATATCTAGTTAGTTTTCAATAAATATGGACTTGCTCCTTGTTTATTAGTATCTATATGGATTATGCCATGTCAGAATTTTCCCTCCTACCTCCTGCCACCTGTCTTCTCATATGGTATGGCCCTATTTACCCAAGAAGCTTTCAGATAAAAACAGAGCCAGACTTGTCTCTTGAGAGTCCCTGCCATCTCTTATGTTGAATCAGAGAATCGACATTATTCAGTAACACACCAAGATTAATACTGCAGTAAAATCAAGCCAAGAGTTGGCTGTAGGATCCTGACATGCTACAGCTATGAAATCATAAAAACTTTCAGATTTTTAGTTAGGAATTCTGTTTCTTTGGTCACTAAATCAGGACAGATGGGAAATTATGCATAATTATTTATCATTTTGTTACCATGGACAACCTTTCTAACTGTGGCCTTTTCTCATATCTTATACATTCTCTAATACCATCTATGATATTGAGTACTGTAGTGGGTACAAAATAAGCTCCAAAAGGTAGTTTCTGCCCTCAAAGTCCTTAGAACCTCCCTGAGGAAAAACAAAAACGTCTACTTATATGAAACTACTAGGAACAGGAGACTATACGTCAGAAGATTAATTTTAAAATCATGATAGGAATCATAATTATACTGGAAGTTCCCAGAGAGTTCTGAGAGAGACAACATTTCACTAAAATATAGGAACCAGGAAGGCTGAAATAAGGTAGGCCTTAAAATGTTGATTTTTCAGGGATGGATGGTACTTAAAAATATATAAAAGAGTGAAGGTAGTATTGAGAAACCATTCTCCATGGGTCCTTCACATTTCTGCATTTCTTGCAAGTAGTCACACTGATCGTTGCAAACTGTCTTCTCAAGGATGTCTATACAGCTCACCACCTTGGAAGGGAGAGAGAATGTTTTTCTCCAGGACAAAGGAGCAGGCATTCTTTTTTTTTTTTTTAAGATTTTAGATTTTTTAGATTTTTTTAGATGGCAAGAGAGAGCTCCTGCTGAGCAAGAAGCCCAATAGAGCCTGATGGAAGACTCGATCCCAAGACCCTTGGATCATGACTTGAGCCACAGGCCCTTGCTTAACCGACTGAGCCACCCAGATGCCCCAGGAGCAGGCATTCTTATTGCCCATTAAAGAGATTAAAATATTCAGGTTCCTTAAGGTCTGTGTTCTTGTCTCATAATACAACCCACCAAGCATGCAGACATCACCTCCTTTTTTGGTGGTCCTGCAGGAAGTCGAGCTCAGGGTACCAAGACAAATGCTCATGCTCTGGCTACTCTATTTTCTGGGAATTGTGAAACAATGGCAGTTCACTTGCTAGCTTGCAAGCAGGGTAAAATATCATACACTTTGCAATTTCTAACAGGCATAGTTGAGGCACAGACCACAGACTGAATAAAGGCCTAGAAACAGGAACACGCAGGGAGAGACACAGAGAAAGATTTGAGTATTTCTAGGTAGTTCTATACAGCAACTGGAGCAGGTCCTTATAACTGAACTAAGAATGAACAAGTCAGATTCCGCCGTGGGACTTAATTATAGCCGAGGCTTAAATTGACTACACTGTAAAATGAAAATAAAAATTAAAAAGAAGAAGAAAAAATAAATACATTATGAGAGAAATATTTTTCTTCTAGGTGACATTTGAAGTAATGAAATAATACATTTAGTTCTGATCTGTAGCAGGAAAGAATCAATCCACTTCTCTAACAGTGACCAACACAGCAAGATGGGACTTATAAAAGCTCTGTCCCGTGTGACTTTTATGCTCAAAATAATGGGGAAAAAAACACTGCAATTTTGGCATAGTTTCTTTTCAGTGAATTAAATTTAGACTTTATCAATTATGTTTCCCTTTCCATGTTAGTCACAGGAAGTTCAGAGCCAAATTGAACTTGGCTTTACACACATGGGTGTGAATAGTTCTAATTCTCCCCAGCTTTGACCTTCACATTATATTTCCTCTGGTCTTGACTTTCTATTCATGCGTACCTTTAATCTTTTTATATATACATGTATATTACTCACATCTTCTCTGAAATGAGGTAGACTATTAGTCAGTAATAATTCATTTATTATTGAAATAATTAGGCAAGGTTTGCTGAATCTATTAGCTGCTTGCCCAAAACTTTGCTTCCTTGGTTCCTTACCCCTCCAAAGGCAGAAGTTGGAAATTTTAGTCAGATATACATTGAGCAGACAATGTGACTACACTCTTCAACTCCTAGATGCTACGTATTAATTGTCTGCTCATTCAGCAGACAAATCTAGGAGCTGGGAGAGGGAGAAAAGGAGTCAGCATGAGGGGAACCTGCATGGCTCTGTTGGCTAAGCATCTGCCCTTAGCTCAGGTCATGATCCCAGGGTCCTGGGATCGAGCTCCATATCTCCCTAACTCTCCCTCTGTGTGGGTAAGCTCATTCTCTCTCTTTTCTCTTTCTCTCAAATAAATAAATAAATTTTTAAAATAAAAAAATGTCAGCATGAAAAACATAGGTTCTTCCCCAAATTTCACATGATCATGAAGAAAGAGGGTGTGATCCAGATGGTGTCTAAATACCATAATGATTGGCTCTACATAAAAGTGTACAAAGAACCTGCTTGTAGATTACTTGACATATCCAGGCGGATGGCTTCATATCAGTAGCATGTCCCGCTAAATTGTACTTTTCACCTTCAAGTATGTTTACAAGCATTATTTATTGACACAAAATACCACATGGTTTAATTAAATTGAAATAATTCAGGGCAAGAAACGGTGCCTAGACAATTGGAAGATGCTTTCCAAATGTTCTTCCAGTGGAAGTATGTGGAATCCGTAAAATAACAATAATTATTTCAGCACCATAAATCAAGCTAAAATATTTGTTTCCAGAAATGTCCTGTACAATGAACACCTTCCAGACCTAAGTCATCTCAACATAATACAGCTGTCTGGAACAACCCTGGAATGTCTCTGTTTTTCTTTTTTTAATGAGAAAGCACCTTTTGAGGCATGGATGATAGGTGAGATTTACAACACCATATTTCAGAATGTAGGGAAAGGATAAATAAGAGAAAGATAACCATAATGTTTAGAGGACATGATTTTTAATTTCACTTATGAGGAACTTCTCTAAAAGGCAATTAAGTATGCAAATGTAAGGGTACAAGAAATAACAGAGGATAGGAAAGAACAGTGTTTTTTGTTTTTTTAAGATTTTATTCACTTGAGAGAGATTATGAGCAGGGGGAGGGGCAGAGGGAGAGGGACTGCAGACTCCCTGCTGAGCTCGGGGCTCCAGGCAGGGCTTGACAGGAGGGGCTTGATCCCAGGGCCCTGAGATCATGATTTGAGACAAAGTCAAGACACCTAACCGACTGAGCCACCCAGGCACCCTGGAGAGAACAGTATTTTTAACCAAGTCACAGGACATAAAACAGGTGAGAAGAGAGGATCTATTTGAATCTTTCTCCATAAACCATACTCTAGATTACATCTCTCTAGAGCAGCGCTACCTTGCAGAGGTTAAGAGCCAGACTTCAGGATCAGACAGATTACCTGGGTCTATCAACGACCATCACGTCTTCTCTGTGTTCTTGAGAAGATACTTAAACCTCAGTGTCTTCATCAGCAAAACAGACATAGGAAGGATGCTATGGAGAACAAGTGACATAATGCCTGGGAGGCACATAGAACAGTGTCTGGCACACATAAGCCTGCATAAATAGATTTGTTTTTATTACTGCTTTTGGACTGAATGATAGAATTTACTGCAACTATGCAGTGCCAGCGGCATTCTCTATTGCTGATTTAATGGCTATATATTTAAGACAGAAGTTAATCTGACTATACTATGTTTGCAGAGACACCTAACTTTTTCAGACCGCTAGAGTTGTCCTTCTATTTCTCAACAAACAGTGGAAGGCTTGATTTGACACCTGGTCTCTATTATACCAACCTCATCCCTTTAAATAGATGATTGATCTTCCAAGTAGAGGCTTCCTGGATATTCCCAAATGCAAACAGCACATTCTGAAAGCTTCTCTAATGTTAAACGCAGTTCTTAAGTTGAGATCTATCACACATCTCAATGGGCATTTCAATACAATCTATCTTGATGTGTCAGAAATAAAATACAATATTAAATGCAGAGGTGGCTGTCTGTGTTTCAAGAAAATCCAAAAGCCAGGTCTTTTTTTTTTTTTAATAAAACCTGACTGGGTTACCAAATTAACTCCAGTATTAATGCTACCCGATATTCCATTGTGAAGTAGCTGATGTTTACAGAGGTATTTCAGGGGCACCTGGGTAGCTCAGTCGTTAACACTCTGCCTTCGGCTCTGGTCATGATCCCAGGGTCCTGGGGTCGGGCCCCACATCGGACTCCCTGCTCTGAAGGAAGCCTGCTTCTCCCTCTCCCACTCTCCTTGCTTGTATTCCCTCTCTCACTGTCTCTTTCCCTCTGTCCAATAAATAAATAAAATCTTTTAAAAAGAGAGAGAAAGAGAGAGAGAGAAATAGTTTCATTAAAACTAATCACTGCAATAGAGTTAACTTACATACAACAGATGTCAATCATGTGTTAACAGACACATATAAAACAGCTAAATTAGGGATGCCTAGGTGGCTCAGTCGGTTAGGCCGCTGCCTTCGACTCAGGTCATGGTCCCAGGGTTCTGGGATCCAGTCCCGAATCGGGCTCCTTGCTCAGCGGGGAGCCTGCTTCTCTTTCTGCCTCTGCCTGCCACTCTGCCTGCTTGTGATCTCTCTCTCTCTGAGAAATAAATAAATAAAATCTTTAAAAAAAAAACAGATAAATTAGACTATAATTTGTGTTATAAAAAGCTATGTTGCTCACAGAATAACAATTGGCCTTTAAAAAACTGTAAAAGAATTGCAAATTAGGGGCAAGTGTCACTATTACTTTTTTTTAAGATTTTATTTATTTTAGAGAGAGAGAGGGCACATGAGCACAGAGAAAGGGAAAAGCAGACTCCCTGCTGAGCAGAAAGCCCGACACGGCTCAATCCCAGGATCCTCAGATCATGACTTGAACCAAAGGCAGATGCTTAACCCACCAAGCCACCCAGGGACCCCTAGAGTTACTACTACTTGAAAAATAATCCAAATTTAAAAAAAAAAAAGTTCTGAATTTCAATATTTCAATGAAGATATGTGGTTTTACTCATAAAATTTATATTTGTAAATGTTGTAACAGGACTGAGCAATTGCACAAATTGAGACAGTGTGTGATTACCTATTAATTACTTGAGAACCGAGTAGCCCTTCTGTGGTTTGTCTAACACCTTTGTCTAATCCTCTTCTATATGGCTCCCTGCCTTTTGGCTGGCCTCCCCAACTTGAATAGGTTATGCTTTAACATCAGGGATCCACGAAGGATCTGTGGCTTTTCTGTACAGGGCCAGAGAGCAGAGAAGATACCCAGACACAGCACATAGGCAAGTGGATATGGCTGTGTCCCAGCACAACCTTGTAAAAATAAGTGGTAGGACAGATCTGTCAACATACTCCTCCATCTTCCTTCTGCAAAGAAAACTCTCTGCTTACCCCCTGACTTAAGTTAAAGAAGAAAAAGGGAATCTATACACTTGTTGACCACCTGACCCAAATGTTGTCTTAAATATCTGAAGTTCAAGATGAAGAATCAGGATAGAAATGTGATCGCCCATCTCAACTATAAAAGTTGCCTTAATCTGACAGTAAGTATTGCTGCTCAAAGGGTCTTTTCATTGAATGTGTAGATCACACAAAGCTATATTTAAAAGCTATTTCAAATAAACAAACAAATAAATATGCTATTTCTGAGACATTTCCTCAAAGAGAACATTTCTTGGGACACCTGGGTGGCTCAATCGGTTAAGCATCTGCCTTCAGCTCAGGTCATAATCTCGGGGTCCTGGACTCGAACCGCAAGCAGGGAGCCTGCTTCTCCCTCTCTCTCTGCTGCTCCCCCCCTCTCATGTTCAAGCTTTCTCTCTCTCTCAAATAAGTCAATAAAATCTTTTAAAATATATATATTTCTTGAAAGCTTAAAATTTTTTTCACTTTCTAACACAAATTACTTTTTTCCAAAATGTGAGAACAATCAGACTAACCTTGCCCTCAATCTATTACTCTCTTCAGCTGGGAAAAGACAAAATTCAAATAGTGAATGTTGTGGGACATAAGAAGAAAACACCATGCACAAATGTTTTCACTTAAGTGAAAAACAAGTATGGTTCTAACTAAATTCTAGATGGGATCTAAAGTATTCTAAGTAAAGTAATAGAAGGTAGTCATAATCCTTTATTTTTTCATACTCGTTCATTTATTACATGCACACACAGACACACACACACACACAACATACTATGTAACAAGGAATACAGTAATGCAAAAACATAGAAAAAGTTTGCAGAGCTTATATTCTAGTGGAGGGAAACAAAGAATAAGCAAAGGAAAAATGTAAAATATATAATGTATTAGATGACAAGGAGTACTATAAAGAAAAATAAAGAGGGGAAGGAAAGTAGGAAGAACAGGGTCTGAGAGTTACAATTTCATATAAAGCAGCCATCCAGGGAAATCCTCATTAAGAATGTAATATGTGAGTATGGACCTGGTGGTGGTGAGGAAATGAGCCAGATATGGGGGAAGAGTGGACCAGGCAGAGGGAATGCACGGCAAGTGCAAATGCCCTGAGGTGAGAGGGTGGCTAGAGAAACAGCTGTGTTGGAGAAACAGAAAGGAGGCTGGGATGTCCCATATATAGTAAGCAAGGGGAGCAGTAGGAGATTGAGTAAGAGAGATGGAGGAGGAAACAGTGGCAGGGAGGGAAAGTAGGCAGACTAGCTTAAAGGGTTTTAACAGAGGAATGACGTTTTAATAGATCATTCTACCTGCTGTGTTAAGAAGGGACTAAAGGAATGTCAAGGATAGAAGTGGAGAAACCAGTTTGGAAAATATTAGAGTAACTAGGTGAGATCTACGGTGGCTCGGACCAAGATAGTAGATGTAGAGACATTCCTATTTATTCCCCTCAATGTATCCGTCCTAGAGGAGACCTGGAAAGAAACAGGGAGATAGCTTAAACATAAAGCTTGCTACAATTCAGCAGCCTTCCCCTTGTGAGGGATCCAAGAGAGGCTTTAGGGGTGGTATTCAAGAGAATGGAGACTGAGAGCCATATGCAGCATCTCATAGGGTTTTCTCTGGAGTTTCAGAAATTCTAGATTGATAACATTAAACCTGGCCATAAAAGGAAACAGTGGAGAGGAAAGGAAACTACTGGTTTCTGGAGGGAAGTGCAGACACCAACATCTAGTTCATCTAGTTCAATCTGTCTGTGATCATGATAACTTACTTCTTCACCGCCTGCTCTGGTTAGTTACAGGGCTGGTGAGCTTTGTATGGATTTCCTATGCAACAGAGTCAAATTATAGGAAGGATGATTTGGGAAGTTGGCAGTCGGAGAGGGATGGGGAATTTCTCCATTCTGTGATTCTTCAACAGAACACATGGAAAAATATCCATATAGTGTCTTGCTCACAGTAGGTACTCAAATACTTGGTAAGTGATTACTTGCTGTTCTCATACACCCGTGCGCTTGGACTTTCATAAGCAAATCATCTACATTCACCAGAACCTGGGTGTTTCTGGAATTCTATCACTCAACTGCAGCGATGAAGAGAAATCTTCTCTTTCATAGTTAGCAAGTGGTGGTTGCTATCAGGCTTTCTGTAGAAAGAAGCAGAACAGAGTTTAGGTAACCTGATGTACTTCTCTGTTTTTATAGATTAGGAATGTGTGATGCAGAAAGGGAAAAGGAGGGAGCAGAGGGCTGAACCCAGGGGCAAATGATACCATGTGCCATGCAAGGCTTAGTGCTAGAGAAGCAGAGAGTGATTTCTGATAGCTGGGCGACATGGCCGGACGATGTGGCCAGATTCTAGAACCATCAATCACGTTAGTGGTGGGGGATGGACCCTACACTCCAGCCTTATGTACTAGCAGTTTCCTAGAGTCCATGCTCCTGTATCCCTAACCTCTGTAAATGCTCTTACTCAGTTAAGAATGGTCTCCCTTCCTTGGTCACCAGACTTGTCTTCCTTCAAGTCTCAGCACAGCATGGCCTCCTCATTGATGTCCTCTGGGCAGTCAGTCAGTTCTTCTTTTGTATTCTCTGGGACATGCTACAAAGATTGCTGCTGTTTTAAAGACAGTTCTTTAAATACCCAGCCACCAGAAAGGATGAATACCTACCATTTACATCAACGTGGATGGAATCAGAGGGTATAATGCTGAGTGAAATAAGTCAATCAGAGAAAGACAATTATCATATGGTTTCAGTCATATGTGGAATATAAGAAACAGCACAGAGAGTCACAAGGGGAAGGAGAGAAAACTGAAGGGGAAGTCATCAGAGAGGAAGAAAAACCATGAGAGACTCTTAACTACAGGAAACAAACTGAGGATTGTTGGAGGGGAGGGTGTGGGGGGATGGGGTAACTGGGTGAGGGGCATTAAGGAGGACACGTGATGTGATGAGTACTGGGTGTTATATGCAACTGATGAATTATTTAACACTACATCTGAAACTAATGATGTACTATATGTTGGTAATTGAATTTAAATTTAAAAAATGAAAAAAAAAGCAAGGACTGGGTCTTAGCTATATTTTGAATTCAGAATGTCTGACACAGAGCCTTACACACTAGGTACTCAAAAATTGCTTGTCACTAAATGAGCAATGTTATAAAGGGGATAAATTTTGCCTTTCCACCTCCTTTCTCTGTAGCTCACATACCTGGTATTGCCTCTCACTCTCAGTTGCTGGTGGGATGCCGGAGGGCTCATTTAAATGTCCCACTGAAGCCTGTCCTCCAAACATCTCAAGGTCTAGAACTATTCCTTTCCTTTACCCAACATCTGGTCATTGCTTGCCAGGTCCTAAAGGCGATTACTGAGCTATACTCGTTCATGTTGGATGGTAAATGACATCAATTTTCCGTTGGGGAGATAGTTCCTAACATGCTAAGGAAAAGAATAGCTGATAGTTGAATTTCAGACTCTGTGACTGGGATAGGAAAGGGAGGTATTTGTTGTGATGTACATCCGGGGATCACTGAAGTCACATCCTGTGGGCAGCTATGGGCACCATCTACATAGAGACATAGACGAACAGTAACAAACAATTTTCAGTTCATAGGAGCATGCTAATTCAGCACTCCTCAGCACACAGATTTCTAAAAGATCAAGAATAGATTTTTCTTTTCTAAATGACTTTAACTGAATTGATTTTTTGCCATGAAACGATATTATCCACTCTCAAAGAAAAAAATCAATGGCACACATCAACATCAATAAATCTCAAACCATAATGAGTCAAAAAAAAAAAAGAAAGAAAAAGAAAAAGGAAGTTACAGAGGAATATATCCAGTATGGCTCCATTTATTTAAAGTTCAAAGCAATGAAAAGAAACTATATATAGTTTATGGATACATTTATAGGTGGCTAACCCATACAGAAAAGCAAAGAAATGATTAGCTCAAAATTCAAAATTCAGGCAAATAATTGCCTCCATGAAAGAGGCAGGGGCAGAAGGAAGGCCAAAACAAAGTAACATCCTATTTTTTAGCTGGACTTTAGGTATTCATTATAGTTTTCTTCTTTAAACTGCACATATGTCCTCATTCAAATGTATGGTATATTTCATAATAACAAAAGAAAACCAAGCACTCTTAAAAAAAATTGTACATAGAGAAAATAATAATCACCTAAAACCCACCACCCAGAGTCAAATATGAACAACCTTCCAGATATCTTTCTGTTTATAAACATGCACAATTTTACATGTGTGTGTAAGGTGATGTGCCATCAATACTGTTTTCAGTCTTCTCCTTTTTTTTTAAGATTTACTTATTTATTTTAGAGAGAGAGATGGAGAGAGCATGAGCGGGAAGGGCAGGAGGAGAGGGAGAGAATCCCAACCAGGCTCCACACCAAGCAAGGAGCCCAACCCAGGGCTTAATCTCATGACCCTGAGATCACACCCTGAGCAGAAACCAAGATTCAGATCCTTAATGAGCTCTGCCACCCGGGTCTCCTGCAGCCTGCTCTTTATTCAATAATACACGATATGCATATGAACTCCATCACAAAAAAGAAAAAACACTGTGAGGGATACCTGGGTGGCTCATTCATTAAATGTCTGCCTTCGGCTCTGCTCATGATCACAGAGCCCTGGGATCGAGCCCTACATCAGGCTCCCTGCTAGGTGGGAAGCCTTTTTTTCCCTCTCCAGCTCCCTCTGCTTGCGTTCCCTCTCTCGCTGCATCTTTGTCTGTCCTGTCAAATAAATAAATAAATAAAATCTTAAAAAAAAAAAAAGATTTATTTTTAAAAAAAGAAAGAAAGAAAAAACACTGCGAGCTTATGAAGAACTTACACAAAAAGGAATGTTCTCACCCAATGTGATTCAACATATTGCCCTCATCAGATCTCCAGAATTCACATGACAAGAGAATTTTATATGTTCCAAAACCAAATTTCCAGAGAACGCAAAACTGACCTTTCCTGCAAAAGTAAACTTCACTCTACAACATTTCTTTAATCCACACTCAAAGCCAGACTTTTTCATTTGTAAGCTAAATACTTCTTTACTATGAAACAAATGTGCCAAAAACGATATTCATCATTTTCAACTCAGAAGAAAAAAACCATATTACATCAGAGCCCATAAAATATTGAAAACGGAGGGCTTGTTTTCTCATTTCTGACATTTGTGTCATGTGGAAAACCTGGCCATACAGCCTTTAAGTTCTGTTCTGTTAAAAACAGAATTGCTTCCATCTAAGACCCCCAAATTACGTCTCAATCATGGCAACATTTATGAATCCTAATTGCCTATTACTACTACGTTAGTAAACTATTGTTTTACGCTGACATGCCTTCTGGGCCAAATTATTCCCACGAACAAACTCCTTGCTAGCCAGAGCCTCAGTAAATATTTCCTATGAACTTGAAGTTTTCAATACGGCAAGCCACAACTGGTAACCATACACTTCACACTCACGGCTTTCTATAAATGTTTTAGTTTGAAATAATAAATGCTTTTAAAAATACCTCCACTTTGATAGGAAAACCCTATTCACCTCACAGCTCATTCCCACTTTTTAGTAATTTTTCTCTCATCAAGTTGACTCAAATTGAAAACATATCACCAAGAACCGAGCCACATAACAGCCTGACATAGGTTCCAGAATTGAGGGTGAGGGGCCAATGAGTGGGACCTGAGAACTTGTGGAGAAAGGGGATTTTTCTTATCAAAACATGATCATAAATTTGGAAATTTGCTCACAAAAATTATTTCAGCTGAAGCAATCCCATGCTGTTCCAACCACCCCCCAAACCATGCTTTATCAGTCTGAGAAATTGTAAGACTCCACACCTACAATCCAAGTTTCTCATTTCCTCCTAAATAAATGAAACTGAATTTCTGTGGCTATAGCTGTTTAAAAGAATTTTCCTTTTTTAAGTGAATGCAGTGTGTGTGGATATTCCCAATTCATTAAACCTTGTCGTTCACAAAGCAAGAGACTTGCAGAACGGTAGTAAGACTCCGAGAAATTTGAGGCAAACACTGTGATCGAGGTGAGTAAAAATGTATCAGGGCAACCAAGAGAGAAAACTCTACTGAGGAATTCAGAATGGGAGAAACTCACATCTGGGCACAGGTGAGGACTGCAAGGTTTAGATGACCTTCGCTCTATGTTGTTGCGTGCGTGAATTTCTTTTTTTTTTTTTCTTTTTTTTTTTTTGAGAGAGAGAGCCAGAGATCGAGCACAGGCAGACAGAGTGGCAGGCAGAGGCAGAGGGAGAAGCAGGCTCCCCGCCGAGCAAGGAGCCTGATGTGGGACTCGATCCCAGGACGCTGGGATCATGACCTGAGCTGAAGGCAGCCGCTTAACCAACTGAGCCACCCAGGCGTCCCGCATGCGTGAATTTCTTATCTGCCCTCAATAAACCAGTTTGTCAAATGACACATCACCTAGGAAAATGCAAGATAGTCCATCCAATCCATGTAAAAATTTGTCCTGCTTAAATGTGAAAGATACTTATGAGTATGTTCATATGTGTAGTAAAGATCACTGGCGCTGAAATCTTGTAGTTTCTGCGCATACAGACCAGCAAGCCTACAGGTTTGTTTGGTTTTTTTTTAAGATAATCTTTTTTTTTCCTTAAAGATTTTATTTATTTATTTGACAGAGAAAGAAGGAACACAAGCAGGGGGACTGGGAGAAAGAGAAGCAGGCTTACCGCTGAACAGGGAGCCCGATGCAGGGCTCGATCCCAGAACTCTGGGATCATTACCTGAGCTCAAGGCAGATGCTTAACGACTGAGCCACCCAGGTGCCCCAAGCCTACAAGTTTTCTGTGCCTTAAATACTTCTCTTGCACTTCATGATCTCACAGGATACATGCCACAGTGAGCAGAACACTAATAACAATAATCTACAAACAAAGAAAAAATTGCATGTCCCTTGGGATATATGGACAAACAGAAGGCTTGAATTATGAAGAAGGCTTCAGCCTCAGACGGTTAAGGTAGTTACACAAAGCCTTAGCTTGACAAAGACATTGACAAAGAGAGCAGATTGGCCTGCTTCCCTGGCCTAAGAAAATATTTGTGCTATCTTGGCTGTATCAATTTTTTCTTACCTTAGAGTTGCTTTGCTCATTTGATTTGTTTTCCTTGCATTTTTATATGTGAAAATATGAATTCCCTCCTCTTTTAACAAAATAATCACTTTTCTTCAGAAAAAAAAAGATTTCTTTTTTCTTTTTATGTAGGCTCTACAGCCAATGTGGGGCTTGAACTTGGGACCCTGAGATCAAGAGTCACATGTTCAGGACGCCTGGGTGGCTCAGTTGGTTAAGCGGCTGCCTTCGGCTCAGGTCATGATCCCAGCGTCCTGGGATCGAGTCCCACATCGGGCTCCTTGCTCGGCAGGGAACCTGCTTCTCCTTCTGCCTCTGCCTGCCACTCTGTCTGCCTGTGCTCACTCTCTCACTCTCTCTCTCTCTGACAAATAAATAAATAAAATCGTTAAAAAAAAAAAAAAGAGTCACATGTTCTACTGACTGAGCCAGCCAGGCACCCCTATTCAGAAACACTTTTTAAACACATGCTTAAGAACATGTTTCTTTCCCACTTTCCACTTTATCCTAACACTGCTGTTGGACAAATATTCCCCAGATTCTCCCTTTGTTCCTTCGCTCCTGGACTCAAAATTTTCAGTGCTTTCTCACTGTCTTTAGAACAAGGTCAGATTAAGACCTTAATCTGTTATTCAAGGCTTCTGTATTATGGCCCAACCTTTTTTTTTTTTTTTTTTTTCTCTCCTACACAAATCCGTTGACTAGACTAAAGTAGATTTTCTTTTACTGTCCCTCATCCATGTAGTTCTGTCTCCATACATTTGTTCGAGTGGTGATCCTTCCCTATATTGGTCAGCTATACTGTAGGAACAAACACCCCCCCGATCTCTGGATTGCAACAACAAATATTTATTTCTCATTCATATTACATGTGGACCTTCCGTAGGCTGCAGGTCTGCTCCAGGCTCCAACTCTGCTCTGTGTATCACTTCATTCTGGAACCCACGCCCGAGAAGAAGCCACTCTCCGTGACAGACAGTGGTCCTGGCAGAAAACAGAAGCAAAATGCAGTCATATTTAAAGCTTCTGCTATGGGGCACCTGGGGGCTCAGTGGTTTAAGCCTCTGCCTTCGGTTTAGGTCGTGATCCCAGGGTCCTGGGATGGAGCCCCCCGTTGGGCTCCCTGCTCAGCAGAGTGCCTGTTTCTCCTTCTCCCTCTGCTGCTCCCCCTGCTTGTGGGCTCACTCTCTCCCCACTCTGTCAAATAAATAAAGCTTCTGCTCTGATGTGGCATATGTCAGGATTGACTCATATTTCATGACCAAAGCAAGTCACAACAACAAACCCAACATTAATGGACCAAGAACATATACTTCCGCTCTAAGTGGACATTACAAATCACACCACAATCAGCAGGAGTGTATAATCTTATTATAGGAAAGAAGGGAAGTTAATAATGGCAAAAAAAAAAAAAAAAAACCTACTTCCTGAATCATCCACTTCCCTCCTCTGTGAACAGGTCCCCCAGTTCAAGCCTTGGTTCAAGCCCCATGTTTATCCACGTGTCTAATCTAAAGAGCCCTTGGTCTTCCTAGAGCGCTTAGAGCGCAGCTCATAGGTACAACACCCTTAGCGCTTAGCTTATGCTACCACAAATAACAAGTTATCATATTCCATCTGTGTCTTTTTTTTTTAAGATTTTATTTATTTATTTGACAGAGAGAGCGAGAGAGGGAACACAAGCAGCGGGGAGCGTAAGAGGGAGAAGCAGGCTTCTGACTGCGCAGGGAGTCGGATGCGGGTCTCGATCCCAGGACCCCAAGATCATGACCTGAGCCAAAGGCAGACGCCTAACAACTGAGCCAGCCAGGCGCCCCTCCATCTCTCTGTCTTGTGTGCCTGACTAGACCATTACCTTTATGATGATAAGATGAAGTCTTCTACCTCTTGATCATTTCACCAATTGTAGAAGGTATGTTCCCATATAATTGCTTGTTGTTGAAGTTCTTAGTGATAACATTTTTCTGTCATGAGAAACAAGTTTCACCTTCAAAGAAGAATTGACTTAGTTCAAAGGAGTACTTTTGTCAAAATTTAATGCATTCTCTCCATTATTTAAAACATTCCTAAAATCAGTATAAAGATGCATAGCCCGTTTGCACACATATCTGAGGCCTAAGCACTTAAGGAAAAGATATATAAAATGGGTACAAAATAGGGCCATGTCAGGTGCCACACTGGCTTCATCCTCATTTTAGCCCCAGTTTGAAAACGGTAACTTGGACAAATAGAAATGTGACCATTTTTTTAATAAAAGGTAGCTGGGCTAAAAATGAGAATTTTTAAAGTTATCTTGGAATTTTAAAATAGTTTTCTTTTCTGGGGCACCTGGGTGGCTCTGTTGGTTAAGTGTCTGCCTTTGGCTCAGGTCACAATCTCAGGATCCCAGGATTGAGCCCCTCATCAAGCTCCCCAATCAGCAAGGAGTCTACTTCTCTTTCTCTTTCTACCCATCCCCCTGCTCCTTTCTCTCTCTTTCTCTCTCTCTCTCTCTCTCTCAAATAAATAAATAAAATCTCTAAAAAAATAAAAATAAAATAAAATACCTCTCTTTCTTTTTTAAACAATATTCATAGTCCCTAGAACCAGATTCACATGTCGTGGAATTCAGCAGGATTTTCCCAGAAGAAAATTCCTCACAACAAACAGCAGGAGGCACAGTCCCACTTCCTCAGGGTACTACTACTACTACAAATTTCATTTTTCATGTCTTACTGCCTCTCACCTGGCTAATCAATACTCAGTCATTTATCCTCAATGTTGCATGTTCATTTCAATATATTGCAAACAGTGCTTTTCATATTTCTTCATCAGCAACATCATTTTTAAAATCAACACACCAAGATGACCCTGACGTTGGGAGGTGAGCTCTGTCATGTGACATTCGGTGCTTCATTCAACAGCTGATCAGAATCTCCCAGCACCTCCTCAGCACAACTTCCTCGGGTTCATGTCCACTCTCATATGCCTGCTTGGCTCTTTTCCCTGATTTGAAGTTATGCTCATGACTCTGAGCAATGCAATCATTACCTCTCCCATCCACAAATAGAATCCATTAAGTGAAAATTCATTCCAAACTCATCTTGGGCTAGTGAGGAAGACTGGCTAAGCCTCACAAGGTCTAGAGGTTGAATTTCATTTGGAAAACAACCCAGAAGTTCAACTGCTTATCCAGTCCTTATCCTAACCAGGAGAGAGGCCTAGGCATGTGCTGACAGGAAGGAATTAAGGTTCCACCAGGCACCAGAGAAGACCAGTGTTGTAGCCCATTGCTGCCCACTGCTTCTAAGAGGGAGGGAGGCGAGGGAAAGAGGATGTTGAGGGAATAACAGGTCAGGAAACCTCACTTCTCACCTTTCCAGAGCCTCAAAGAAGAATTATTCATGCCCAGTTTCAAACTGGAAAGACCTGGTGTCTACCTACAGTGAAAAACTTCCTTCTGACGAATCAAGAGCTCATTTTTTTTTATTTTAAAATTTAAAAAATTTTTTTAAATTTATAATTTAAATCTATAATATTATATAATATATAATATATAATAATATATAATTTATAATATAATATAGTTTTAAAATTTATAATATAATTATAATTTATAAAAATTTTAAATTTTTTTAATTTTTTTTTAAATTTTTTGTTTTTTTTTAATTTTTATTTATTTATTTATTTGACAGAGATCACAAGTAGGCAGAGAGGAAGGCAGAGAGAGGGAGGAAGCAGGCTCCCTGCTGAGTAGAGAACCCGATGCGGGGCTCGATTCCAGGGCCCTGGGATCATGACCTGAGCCGAAGGCAGAGCTTTAACCCACCAAGCCACCCAGGCACCCCTGAGAGCTCATTTTTAAGTAAAGTGATAGGGAAACTCCCTTCCTAAAAATTGTTTATTTTCAACATGAAGGTCAAAAAGCTTTGGAAGCTCCCATTATTTTCTTGTATTTTAAGAGGTGATATTTGGAAATGAAGAAAATTTCATTTAGAGAAAGAAATATCCAAGGGGCTTTATTTTAAAAATCCCAGGGATGTCTATCATATACTTTAGGCTGTGAGGGTAGAGAACCAAAGAATGCATCAACTTAACCACTCAATGGAAAACAAAGATTTATTTGATTTTTTATTTAATCAATCTGGGCTTTAGGAAAAATAAAATGACTCAGATCATTAATTAAACTAGGATAATATAGGGAGGCGAGGAATTAAAACTTACACTACAGCATAGGAAATTCCTTTAAGATATCTGCCAACCCACCTTTCACTCCCCAGAGCTTTATTGAAATCATTCAAGAGAAAAGATAACTATTCTATTTTTAAGCATACCCAATGGGGGTGGGGAGACTATATCCTATCTCATTGTTAATAACACTCATCAATGCTAGTAAATTGTTTTTCACGTGTGACCCAAAGGAAAAAATTAAAGGATGCTCTAGCTCATCCCTCATGATGACTGACATGCTATCTCCAGGGCCTAATCCCATTCAGTGGCCTTTCTGTGGAGTCCAGAACGGGCGTATGAGGCACTAAAGATAAGCTAAGGCCTTCCATATGTGTCCTTCCTCCCAGAAGGGGCGGGGGAGGGGGGTGATCTCTTTCAATTGGACATATCTTTCCAAATCTTCTGAAAATCTGGGTACTAAGATTCTTTTAAGACCAATGTTGGCCATTTTGTTGATTAACAGCACTAAGAAAGAACAAAAAAGAAAGGAAATTTGGATTACAAGAAAAAGAAACTTACATTTTCACATGTATGCTTTTCTAGGATTTAAGTACACAAAACACATTGATGAGTACCCAGATCCCTTGGGAAAAAAGGAAAATATTCCGAAGAGGAAAAATACCGAACTTCCTTTTAATGTAAAGTACCAAGTTATATAATGCCAACTTAACATTATGTAATTGTCCACAAGAAGTTGGCTAGCTAAAAAAAAGAAAGGTGTTACATCTCCAAAGCTTTGTTTTGTTTTGTTTTGTTTTGTTTTGTTTTGTTTTAATGGTGCGTATGGTAGGTGGGGTCCATCTTGCTGAGATAATCCTTTACAAGCATTCGATCTCATTCTGGTAGGAAACCAGGTATCTGGGGAGATGCAATTTCTCCCAGAACTTCTAGGAAACAACTTTGGGTAGATGATGGAAATTTAATTTTCTTCTGAAACTCACATCAAATTCTTGCAATGCTTTCTCCCCTAGAACTACAGAACCACAAGAACCCAGGAAGTCATTTGGAAGGGGAGAAGAGAAGAACAAGTCCTAACAGAAGAGGATGATGTTCAACATGGAAGGAAATAAGATAACAATACATATTTCAGATATAGGAGCAGTCTCTGTGCACGTGTTACCATGGTACCCACACAACAGAAGGAACAATGTCCTCTCCCATCAGCAGCTGCAGTTGGGGCTCAGCAACTGTCCTACAAGTGCCTTGCTCTGGTCTAATGGCCCAAGAGCATCAGCCATGGGCTTGCATGGCCCATACTACATTCAACTACTGGCTCCACAATATATTTTTTTTTTAATTTGAGTTCTAGTTAGTTGAGACAGTTCAACATTGGTTTCAAGAGTAGAGTTCAATGGCTCATCATTTACATAGAACACCCAGTGTTCATCATAACAAGTGCCCTCCTTAATACCCATCACCCATCTAACCCAAATCCACCCACCTCCCTCTATCACTCCTCAGTTTGTTCTCCATAATTAAGAGTATCTCATGATTTGTTTCCCTCTCTTTCTCTTTCTTCCTGTCCCATATGTTCATCCATTTTGTTTCCTAAATTCCACATGAGTGAAATCATATGATATTTGTCTTTCTCTGATTGACTTATCTCACTTAACATTATACATGCTAGTTCCATCCACCTCATTGCAAATGGCAAGATTTCATTCTTTTTGATGGCTGAGTAGTATTCCATTATATATATAAATATGTATAATTATATATATTCATATATATTTATATATTCAATATAATTATATATATATATAATATAAATATATATATAATATATATTTATAATGGACTATATTCTTTATTCATTCATTAATGGGCATTTTGGGTTCTTTCCATAATTTGGCTATTATTGATAATGTTCCTATAAACATAGGGGTTCATGCACTCATTCAAACGTGTACTTTTGTATCTTTTCGGTAAATACCTAGAAGTACAATTGCTGAATCATAGGGTAGTTCTATTTTTAGCTTTTTGAGGAACCACCACACTGTTCTCCAGAGTGGCTGCTCCAACTTGCATTCCCACCAACAGTGGAACAGGGTTCCCCTTTCTCCACATCCTTGCCAACACCTGTTGGTGCCTGTGTTGTTAATATTTGGGCTTGTTTTTATTTCTTTCATAATCTTGAGCAAATTTTTTACTTCTCTGTCTCAATTTCCCCACCTATAAAATGAAGACATAACAGCAATCTCATAAAAATTGTTGGAAAGATTAAGTTGTAGAAAGCATATAGATGTTTATCACAGCACATGGAAGATAGTAAGCACCCAATAAATGTCAGCCAGTATTACACTTCTGTTCATCTCTACCACAGCCCTATGAAGTCACCATCATCATACATCATCATCTTCTTCATCTTCATCTTCATTTATAGAGGAGGATAGAGAGCTGAGGAACAGATGTTACCAGCCCAGGTTCATACTATTAGTTAGCATTCCATACAGTATCTGTGTCCCAGAAATATTTGCCTCCAAGTTAGTACCCTTTTCCCCGGGTAGCACTGTTTGCCCACCCTCCCAGGACACTCAATTTGAAGAACATTGACTTAATTTAAAGCAAAAGTCAATCAGTAGTGTTTGAATAGTTAGCTTTCTAAAGGTCTTGAAAATATGAATACCCTCAGACTACACAACTTTTAATACTAAAAAGTAACATTTTTGACAATGTATAGTCCATCCCAAGCATTCAGACTCCTTTAAAGACAAATATCTTTACAGAGTGCACAAGATCCCACTAAAGTAGTGGCTCTTGGGTTTTATTAAATCTTGGAATCCCTTGAAGAAGCAGATTAGAGAAAAGAACACATCCTCCAGAAAAAAAAAATGCACATTTTCACAAAACATGCATACAATTTCACAGTGGGTTCGCAGACCTGGAGAAGTCTGTGAGATCCACATTAGGAACCCCTGCTCTAAAGAGCCTGGAGGTCTGGAAGAAGATTCCATTTGCAGAAATGTCTTCCCCCCGCCCTTTCTAGCTATCATCTTCCTGCTGTATTTTACTCTGTTTCTGTTTGATTTCTTTCCCTCCTTTTCCTGTTCTCTTTCCTATCTTTCACCTCTCTTATTCTTCCTTTCTCAGTCCTCCACCCCCTTCCTACCTTGGCGATCAGACAAAGCCACTATCACAATCCCTTTTTCCTTCCTCTCCCTCCCCTCTGTATCCTTCCTGACCAGCTGATTCCGGAGAGGAATCCGATAACTTATCAATAGGCATAGGTTGCTCCATCGGAATATTGGGCAGCCTAGGAAACAGTCTTTCTTTGAAGGATAGCAGATCAGAACTTCTGACTCCTTTGGGGAGTGTTTTCTCCTAATTCTCCAGTAAATGTGGCCATTTTCCATTAAATATACACAGATTCACTGTATCCTGTTTTCAAGGAAACAGATTCGCTAACAAGTTAACCATGCTGGTATGGATGTCCTCATTTGTCCCAAGTCTATGACTTTTTTTTTCCTTTTTGTGGTGCCCATCAACTTAGTGTTAACCACTCAGAAGAAGAAACAGAAATAGTCCTCATTTAAACAACCCTTACATTAAAATGTGTCCATCCCCCCTTAGGTTTCTTGTTTCCCTTTAAGGTGAGAGTGAATTCCATTCATATCAATGTAAAAACTGTTTAAAACTTCATCTTTTAAAAACCCATAATGCAACCCTTTTTAACTCTTGGCCAACTTTTATAATCTTATGTTTAGGTTTTTTATATACACTCTACCCATAGAGTTGCCTAGTATGAAAATCTGCTTAAGGAATTGTGAGAGTAGAAAGCCTCAAACTGAAATAAAATGCAAATCCTGGACTAAAATATTTAAATGAAATGCTGTTCAAAGGATTTGTCTTATAGTTTGTCTTTTGATGCCTTTTATACATTTATAATATTCCATCATCAAAAAATCTTAAGAAGTCAATATTTCCACTCCTAAGCAAATAAAAATGCTTTGTGTATACCCAAGAATTTTCTTGAAGGATGCTTTTCAAAAGAATAGTCCTTTGAATTTTCCATGTGGAAGTTTCCACAAAAACTAACTAAGATATGATGACCACATTTTTAATAAGTCAGATTTACCACCGTAAGTGTGCCTCAGATGGGACATTTTGTGAACTGTTGGACATGCACAATTCAAGGAGAGGGACAGATGTTTATATGTATATCACATATTTAGTTCAGAGTTTTCTGAATATTTCATGGCAACTCCAACTGGCTTTTCTGCTTATTTTAACGATCATTCAAGTTCCCATTACTGTGAAGTCACTCACCAGACGGAAATACTTTTTTTTTTATTTGAAAGAAAAAAAAAAACATATAAAATGAATAGCATTGGCAAATGTTTCTAATCATTTCCTTCAAATACCAAACCACCAAACAATCTTTTTATTTACTACGTTTTGCTTGGGTACATAAATCAAAGGGCAATAACAAGCCTAATGTCAAAGAAACTTTTTGACACTTCATACATTTGAGCAAGCTTAGCCGATAAACAGTTTAGATGAAGTTATGGTTTGAAATATGCTTCCCAAGAGGACTGTGGTTCATAAATTGCTATCAGGCTACCTCTGTCATTATTGATTTGAGACGTGCTCAAGGTACCCACAGCTATTACTGAGTCTAGCGTTACTTAACCAGCTTTTTCAGAGAGTGATATTGGTTATACAAGGACAACTAACCATCCATCCTTTAAGAAACACACAGTTCGCCTGTCATCATATATATAAAACATTGCATTCTATTTGAAATTTTGACTAACAATTAAAGGAGGAGGAAATGTAATCCTTTTCCACGGATTAAACAATTTTTTTAAATGCTGAGATGTATTAAATCAGTTGTTTTATAACAACTGTCCTCCAAGGGCCTAGAAAATGAGAGAACAACAACAACAACAACAAAACCCTCAACATCAAACAAAAGAAATTTGCACCTCAGTATTTTGTGATTATAGTCTAATCGATTACATCTGTGCTCTTAGGTCTTCTTTGCAGGTAAGTGTGCTCAACAAATTTATTAAAAATTAATCTACAGCCAAATCAAATATTAGCTGCATAATGTGTGTGCATTTATTCCTTTCCCTGCTGCGAAAACGAAGTCTCCTGTGCTCCTCAGTGAGGGTTCAGAGTGTGGAACAGTTTACACTCCAACCGCCCCATGCCCTCTGCCTTGCGGATTTGGGAAATGTCAGAAAAAGATCAGAGCAAGGATCCTGCTACTTTTTATTCCGATCCTCTGGTCTTAACCTTCATGGAAACACTTAAAAGTTAGTTACGACTTGATCGTCCTGCATTAGATTTGTCATCCCTGACCCGGCTTCACGAATGCCCGGAACTGAAGAGTATCAGAAGCGGACTTGGGGAGTGCCATCAGCCGCGAGTGATGTGATAAATTTATGAACTTCATCGGACTTGCTTTTAAAAGTCCTGGTAAGTTAAGCAGTCAGAGGTGGAGGTTTCCCGTGAGCCCCCTTCATCATCTGAGAGGGCTGCGCGACTGCACGTTTGACGAGAGCTCTACAGATAAAAGCCTGACCATGTCACTTGCACACAAAGAAACCTACCAAACATAAAGGAAACTGTTTGGCCTTCTTGTTTAGCAAACACATATATATATATTATATATAATATATATATATATGTAACTCCCTGGAACTACTAATTTAAAGCACTTCGGATAACTCATTCAAGGAAATATCTCTGTGCTGCTGTCCCCAACCCTTTCAATAAACTTTCTTAATACTCCCAGGGTAGCCTTTGCTAATTTTACACAATCGTGGGCTCAGCTGTCTGAATGAGAAGGTAAGTCTTTGCCAAAGCAAAACTTGGATTAACTCGGTTTTGACCTTTGGCTGGAATCACCTCGGAATCAGAATGCCTAAGAAGAACTGGGAGTCTCTCCCTCATTCATAATAACCTGCATGGCACTGAACCTGAAGAAACAGTGCAGATCTCGGAGAGCACTTAAAAGGCTTCCAGCTCCTTCTCAGCAGCTCAGGAGCCCCGAAATAAAAGCAAAATCCTTTCTTTTGGATAATTTTAAATATGAAACACCAGGCCTTTTCCACAATTGGTTATTTCTAATTAAAACAGAGCCTCTGATGGCAGAATATCTTTTTTCTTTTTTTTTTTTTTTTTTTAGGTTAGAAACCAACGGAAGGCTTCTTTCTTAAGGACCTTGGGAAACTTCCACAGAATTGGTTTTCCTCTTAAAAAAGTATCTAAAAATGCACCGGGCCTTTTACTCTGATAAAGCACTTCTGACACATAACTATTAACCTCTGAACAAAGGGTCCCCATTTACTTTTTCTCTTGACCTCCTATCCCACAATCCTTTGCTGTAGTTCTGGCCTCACTTCAAAGCTCAGCCGGCCCGGGAGGGGCTGCGCTCCTTCTATTTCCTCCTTCCTCCCCCACTTCTTCCCCTGTGCTTGCTCTCTCGCTCTTACTCTTTTTTTTTCTTTTTTTCCACTTTCCTCTTACAGCTTTCATGCCTTTGATAGAAAAAGGTCTAATCTCTCAATCTTCCCACAGCTTTACAGTTTTCCTGACCATGTGCCTTGTTCTTTTATTTCCTTCATTCAAGGAAAAGTCCCAAATTCGCCTGCTCTAATTTAAGATGGAAAGCCAGCCTCAGTTTTGGAGCTATCTCTGCTTTGCAGCTTGGAGTGATAATATTTGAGGCAAAATAAGGAACATTTAACCTCAAATTAGTAGATAAAGAGCATCATTACTTGATACCCAAAACATGGCTTTCTTTGAATCAAAGAATAGGAGAGCTGGAAAAAAATGTGGACGGTCTATCCTAGCTCCTCTTTCGAAGATAAGACTCGGGCAAAGGCTGCATCATTCATCCAAAGCCACAGAGGCAGAAACTGCTTCTTCAGTTCGGCACTTGACACCAGGATTTCCCTCGGGCAGGAAGACTTAATTCTTTGTCTTGACTGATGGTCACTAGTGGAA
Source organism: Mellivora capensis (assembly GCA_004024625.1). Lineage (NCBI taxonomy): Eukaryota > Metazoa > Chordata > Mammalia > Carnivora > Mustelidae > Mellivora > Mellivora capensis. The sequence continues at coordinate 122,078 of PISX010002332.1, read as the reverse complement.
CACTGGCCCCAACTCTCTTTCTTGGACTTGGAGCATATGAACTAAGGGGATCTTCATTCCCAAACCCATCCAGTGGCCAGGCATTTGGGATTATATGGTCTACTTTAACATCACGTTTCTTTCTGCTTTTTTTTTTTTTTCATCCAGAGAGAAGAGAAACATAATCCAATGACCAAAAAAGAATTAAATGTGATTTTGGGATCATGAAATCTCACGGCTGATAGGTAGCTTGAACTCCTACAATAGGCATTCTTCACTTTACAGTTGAGCTAACTTGGCCTCAAGTTAGTCACTTAGCTAGTGAAGAAGCTGGGGGCAGAAGGCATGATTTATGACTTGGCTCTGCCATCTCTCTGCTCTCATGTAATTGAGAATATGCATATTACTGAGCATTACTAGTAATACCTTTAATTTACTGTGTGCATGTGAATCTCACCTAATTACTTTTAGATTTCAAAGATCTACCATATGTAATAATTAGGATGTCTCATAAATTTGCTTTCAATCATTTAATTACTCCTAAAATCTTTTATAAATACAACTCCTTATGCTATCCCTACAACGTTTCACATTTCAAATATCAAATTTATCACTCTTCTGGGAAATGGCCTAAACATATAAAATTTCTTTTGTGCTGTATTTTAAGGAAAATGTCTACTTTGGCTTTTTAGCTTTTTTTTTTTCTTTTTCTGCGATGATCCTAAGGTAATATTGATTTAGTTTTATTTTGAGAAATTTTCTGATAAAGGGCTTCAACTAAAGTTTTAAGAATTTTTAAGGAAAACGACTTGCCTCCTATTCATGTTTGTTTTCACCTTTAAGAACAAAGTCCTGCGAGTCAACGTTTATAGTCAATCCAGAAAAGGCACATTACTTTCCCATTTTAATGGTGGAACAGGGACCTTTAATTTTCCTGGAGGCTTTGCTTTGGGGTTTATGCAGAGCAGAACTTCCTTAACGCTAGTAATCAGACCCACAGGATACGTGTCAATTGCTCCTGACATGTAGGACTATCTACAGTATGTCGGCTAATAACACCACTCCAGATATTTCACTTTTGGAAGGCATGGTTTTGAAACCAATTACACATCTGTTGATTTACCTTAACCCACCTCCCCAAGACAGTAGCAAAGCTCATTCCAATAACGTCAAATTTCCAGTTCCAAAAGAGCAGCTGAAATAAGATCAGCCATCGCCGGCTGATTAGGGATGACCGCCAAACCAAAATACATTTGGGCAAAATATTATTTGTGCAGTCCTGCAGATGCATATAACTGATACAGTTTCACAATAGCTAATAGATTCCAGAAAACATCGTTTAAAAGTAAGTCGCCTTCAGGCTGCTTACCATTGGTTAGATTGATAATTCAGTGTAAAAGGTCGGCATTTATTTCCAACCAGGCTTGGAAGCTTGTTGCATCAATGAAAGTTCTTGTTTGCATGAAATAGAAACCTCTGATTATCATAAGGGGGAAAAAAAATCTGTGGAGAAGGAAAATGAATGGAAGTATATCGAGGCTTGCAAAACTGAGAGAAGGCTGGAGGACCAATCTGGGAGAAGGGTCAGAAACCCAGGGGTCCAACAGAGCTGGGCAGCTGGAACCCAAGGAGCAGGCTGGCAGGGCAAGCAGCCCCAATCCCATCGTCCCTGCCAGAATGTGTCTCCATCTGTCCTTGCCTGCTTACTCACCTGCTCAAGATCCAAAGCCCCAGAAGACAATGTCTGATTGCCCAAATCTCATGGCTACCTCCGGAGAGGAAGAAGAGAGAGGGTTTGGCCCCTTTCCCTTTTGTTTGTCTCCGAAGGACTCCACACTGTTAGGCTTCACCAAAAGGCGACTGGAGACTAGTAAAAGGAAAGTAGGACACACACACACACACACACACACACACACACACACCAGAGATATCCTATAAAAGCGCTAGTTTGATTTGAGGGTTTTTTTTAAGATTTTATTTATTCATCAATGAGAGAGAGAGAGAGAGTACAAGCAGGGGAAGCAGCAGGCAGAGCAGAGCAGGCAAGGGAGAAGCAGGCTTCCCGCTGAGCAAGGAGCCCTGGAATCCTGACCTAAGCCAAAGGCAGATGCTTAACCACTGAGCCACCCAGGCATCCCTGATTTGTTTTTTAAAAGCCTTTGCATTCGGGAAATAATTTTCTATTTCTGACAAAGTCCACTTTGAGCTTTAGAAATTAAATGTCTCAGGTGAGAAACAAGGTCTTTGCTGTGGTGAGTGAGCTTATAAAATGATCTCTGGGTTTTGCTTGACACCGGTCAGAGAGAGAGAGAGACTTGGCTGTAACATGGAGCAAATTAATCTACCCTAAGATATTTGACCCTTATGCTAGCAAAATTCAGCCATTCCTCAACTAAAAAGGATATTTTCAAATTGGATTCCCACGTTTGGTGAGCCTAAGTCAGATCTCTAATTTTTTTTTTTTTACCTTGGATAATTCTGTCAGCTTATGCTCTCCTTTTCTTTGTACAAAATATGGAATGTAAAAGCATGATTTATACATAAACATTTCACTAAATAATAGCAAAACACCATCCAATGTAGAAGTTTACTCTTTGGAATATTTTTATCATTTGAATAAAATAAAGATCAACTTTTTAAAAGGTCAAAATAATATTTTATTGCACATTTGCTTACTAATGTCCAGATGCTGCTCTTTAAATGAAAGAAGAAGTGTTCATACCAAGAATTTTATCAGAGCACATTTTCATTAGGCTTTAACTCTTCGAAGCCTGACCTTCACTGTGGGGAATAAGGTAGTGAGAATCTCTAATCATATTTACTTCCTTAAAGAATTATTTCTCTGGGAGGTGGGGGAAATGGGGAAATGTTGGTAAAGCGTACAAACTTTCATTTGTAAGATGGATAAATAAGTTCTGGGAATGCGCAGTGTACAGCATGGTGATTATAGTTAACAATGCTGTATTATATACTTGAAATCTGCTCGAAGAGTAAATCTTAAATTTTCTCACCATACACACACACAAAAATAGTAACTGTGTGAGATAATTAATATGTTAATTAACTCGACTATGGTAACCATTTCACAATATATATGCACATTAAATCATCATGTTGCACAATTTTTAAAAAAACACACTGTACAACCTAAATATATATAATTTGTATTTGTCAGTCACACCTCAATAAAGCTGGAAAAAATAATAAAATAAAGTAAATCAGTAAAATAAAATAATCGTTTTCCGTAAAAGATAATAACAATATAGAAAGTTGATGTGTATTAATAGATACTAAATAATAAAAGCTCTTAATAAATGTTTACTAATTAAATGAATAATAACTACAGTCGTATAGCACTATGCTAAGCGCTGTTCTACTTTACATATGTTACTTCATTTAATCCTTACAATAGCCTAATGAGCAGTTTTTTTTTTTTAAAGATTTTATTTATTTATTTGACAGAGAGATAGAAAGCACAAGTAGGCAGAGTGGCAGGCAGAGGGAGAGGGAGAAGCAGGCTCTGCTGAACAGGGAGCCCGATGTGGGACTCGATCCTGGGATCACGACCTGAGCTGGAGGTAGCCGTTTAACCGACTGAGCTACCCAGGTGCCCCGAGCAGTTATTATTTTTATACCCATTTTACAGATAAGAAAACTGAAGGATAGAACAGTTAAATAACTTGCCCAGAGTCTCACAACTAACCCATTAGGTCTGGCCCCAAAGACTATATTCTTAGTAGTTAAGTTGTAATTTCTTTCTCAATACCATTATTAGAGAAAGGTAATGGAAGTTCTTCCGTTGATGTAATTTATTTTTTTAATTTTTAGTATTAAAGTATAGTTGACATACAGTGTTATATTAGTTTCAGTTATATTAGTGATTCAACAATTTCATACATTACACAGTGCTCAGAACAAGTGCAGTGACCATCCACCATGATACAATGTTATTACAATATTATTGACTATATTCCCTATGCTGTTCTTTTCATCCCTATGATTTGTTTACTTTATAACTAGAAGTTTCTACTTCTTAATCCCCTTTTGTCCAATCCCCAACCCTCTCTCTCTGGCCAATACCATTTTGTTCTCTGCATTAACAAGTCTACTTCTATTTTTTCTTTCTTTGTCCATTTGGTCCTAAGATTTCACATATAAGTGAAATCATATGTATTTCTTTTTCTCCATCTGACTTATTTCACTTAGCATAATATCCTCTAGGCCCATCCACGTTGCTGCAACTGGCAAGATTTCATTCTTTTTTATGGCTGAGTAATATTTCATTGTGTATATATACCACATCTTCTTTATCCATTCATCTACCAGTGGATACTTGAGTGGCTTCCATATCTTGGCTATCATAAATAATACTGCAATAAACATATGGTTGCACATATCTCTTTGAATTAATTTGTTTCTTTTCTTTAGGTAAATAGTAGTGGAATTATTGGATCATATAAGATTTCTATTTTTTATTTTTTTGAGGACCCTCTGTACCGTATTCCACAGTGGTTGCACCAATATACATTCCCACCAACAGTGCACCAGGGTTTCTCCCATTCAGTTGGTTGCCTCTTTGTTTTGTTGATCATTTACTCCACTGTGCAAAAGCTTTTTATTTTAATGTAGTCCCACTAATCTAATTTAAAGATGAAATATGCAATTGGTTGGGATCGTTGAAAAGATCCTCCATCAAGTTTTGGATCAAAAGGTGTTACAATTTCATCTTCACATATTAGAGTTCATAAATATGGAATAAAGGACCGTCTCCAAAAAGTAGTGATACTCAGCTCTCTCCAAGGTACATTCCTTATCCTATAACCAAGCATGTATGTTTCCTCCAATAATATGCTTGGCAAGATATGATCTGTGAGGGTTTTGCTTGGAGTTCTCTGTAAAATACAGAGTTCCAGCTACATAAAAAAAAAAAAATAAGCAAATTCAAAGCACTAATCATTTGATGCTTTGGCATGCCCAGTGTATTTCTAGTGCCTTGAGACAATGAGAGAAGTCAGTTGAGACAAGTGACAGAAAAAAACAAAACCCACAACAGTACAATGAATTGCCCATTAAATTGCCAGTGTGGTAGGTCTCAAATAGCCAATATTTACGACAACAAATGAATGTGTTTTGAGAGGTGGACTGAGAATTATTGAAGAATATAGATAGCAGTTGCTAAAAAGATTTCCAGACACATTGGAGTTATCGGACCATATTACAAATTTTAACTTTCACCATCAGTCAGTGAATTCATTTGTGCCACTGAAGCAACTGGAATAAGAATGATGTTTACATTTTACCAGTGTTTCATTTTCAATGAAACATCCAGTTGCTATTTACATAGTAGAATGGCATGGCATTTACACCATGCAATTTGATGTTATTTCTTTGTAAATATTTCTCCTCAAAGAGACCTAAGTTCAAATTAGTTGCGAAAATGTCACCAAAAATAAAATAAACTTTAATTTAACCTTGATCACAAGTTACTGTTAAGCAAAAGCTGAAAATCTGTAAAAATTAAAAGTGGAAGGCCAAAGGAATGAACTGAGATGTACACGTCTCAGGAAATGATTTGCTTCTGCACTGCCTGGTCCTTCAAATACATAGGTTGAGTTAATTCAACTGAGGTCAAGATAGAGTGCAAAGTGAAGCTACAGAAGACACGGGAGAGTGATACAATCAGGCTGTGCTCTAGGCTTTCACCTCCCAGGCCTGCAGGTCCATTCTGAAATAGGTCCCAACTGGAATGTTTCCTATTTCTCACTAATAGTGGCCATTACCCAGCCGATTCCTCTGTCCAAGATCATTCATCATCGCTGGAAATCCCTACTATCTGTGTCTGAAACTTTCAGAGTCAGGCAGGTCAGCATCAAATTCAGAAAGGAAATAAAAATGTAAGAGAGTCTGCCTGGCTTTCATTGCAACTTCTACTCCAGAACATTCTCTTCCTGTTCTCACTTTACTAGAGGGAGAAGCCTAAATAATAAGCAATGTCTTAGATTTACTTTTCAACATTTCCTTATTGATTTCTTCCAATGTTTAAGATTCTGACATAGAAATCTGAATATTAAAAAAAAACTATAGGCTTTTGGGTAGGACATATCTTATATATACACAGCATAAAAGCCAACAATCACAAGTATATAATGTGACTTGAGAGATTCTATCATGTTGTTATTTAAAAAAACAAAAAACAAAATAAAAAACAAAACAAAAAAACCACTTCTCTTGGTTTGGCAGTTACCAGAGATGGAGGTGTGGTTACTATCCTCTTTTAAACTCTCAGTAGCTCTAGAGGGGTAAAACATCAAACTGGTGTCAGTCATGTACAACTCCGTATGGATTCTTTTATTAGATTATTTTCCCCTGAGAATGCTAAATGAAATAAACGAATAAGAATTCGACGGGGAAAGACGAGAGATCATCTTTGGGCAGGGGTGGCGTGATAGCCAAGAAACTCAGCAGTTTACCAATTTTGCCAACTTCCCAAATTTGCCTTCATTTGGGGGAAAAAGACAATCTTTCCCTTCCCTGTTTAGTCAGTAAACTCAAATGTCTTCACCAGTTAGGCAAGTAATAGAAATCACACGGATTCAACTCTGGGGAAAGCAATGGAGGGCGTTGGGGTCTATGATGATCTTGGAAGCACGAACTTCACCACAAAAATTTGCAAATTCAAAAATGAAAATTATGAGGGCGTCTGGGTGGCTCAGTGGGTTAAGCCTCTGCGTTCTGCTCAGGTCATGATCTTAGGGCCCTGAGATTGAGCCCACCACCAGGCTCTCTGTTCAGCAGGGAGCCTACTTCCCACTCTTTCTCTGCCTTCCTCTCTGCCTACTTGTGATCTCTGTCTGTGTTATGCCCCAAAAATGGGTCCGTGATTAAAGGAGCGAGACTGATATAAAGCGAAGGTCAAGCAAAGCTTTATTTTGCGCCAAGCATCAAGAATCTAACCGAACGTTCAAGGACACACCTCTTACAAGAGAGGGCGACCCTTCTTTGTTTCACAGACTAGCTTTTAAGGGCAAAGGCCATGTGGTTGGGCCTGGCCATGCACAGGTGGTCAATGAAACTGTAACACACAGAGAAAGCTGCACAGTCATGCTAGGTGACCAACTGAATTACAATTTACCCTAGTAGACATTTGAACCAGCCTATCACACCTTGGTTAGGATTGGTGCCCAAAAGTCTCCCAAAGGGCGGGGCCCATACTCCTTGGTAACTAGGGAGACAGTGTGCATCCCCCCACTGATCTGATGTCTCCACCTGGCCTGACCCACCCTTGTATTTGAGCTTTGTTACCTGAGGCTGGTTCCGGGGACATGTTTTTAAGTAAGTCCCCTGGGGGAAGGGGAGCAGGGAAGCCTCTGGCTAAAATGTAAAAATATAAAACAGGTCCTTACAGTCTGTCAAATAAATAAATAAAATCTTTTTTTAAAAATGAAAATTATGAAACAATTTGGCCAATTAAGATCTGGAGCAGCTGCTGGTTTGGGATCCCGTTTAGTCCAACCTAAAAGAACTTACATGCAAGAATGATATTGTACACTATAGAAGGATTAAATTAAAACATGAATCAGTATTTCGTGAATACTTGTTAAATCAAGCGACCTAGACAGACCCCAACTGACGGGCCACCACTAATTGAGTTCTTCCTGATTGGTATACATTTTTCTCAAGCTGATGATGGTGGTTAGATAGATTACTTGAAGAAATCTCACGTTATGCAGAATGAATTGGCAGCATCTGACAGAGCTGGGCAGGGAGAGACACAAAGGTAAGGAAGGAGCCAGCTAAGGCATTTGGGAGCTCAGAGCCAGAAAGCAAAGTGCTCGTCAACATCCAAATAAATACCACTTTAAATTATTTTCTTTTGTTTCCATATCTCCAAAAAGAATATAGGGCTTCCAGTGCCTACCTCAGAGTGGTATTATGAATGTTAGTCATGTTGATGTCATACAGGTGCTTTGAAGATGAAAAGGACTAATTAGCATCAAGCCATGAAGTGGCAGCCAAGACATCCATAACAATTAGAGCAAAACAGGAAGGAGGCACCCCTGAGAAACTTGGAAGCAATACAACAATGTATTTGTTTCTGTGCAAGCCTTGTAATAATGAAAGCTTCTGACTCCTCTTCAGATGAAAAGAGGCTTAACGGTGCCTTTAATTAGATCATCCTATTGGAGCACAATATAGTGATAAAGAAGATTTAATAAAGCATTTTGTCTTTTTATTACTTTGATTTGATGCAACATATCTGCTCATCCAAGCAAGATGTTTAACTTCAAAGAAGTTCTGTCCACCCTCCCCTCTAGCCAATAAATAACTCCAAGGCTGGGGGGGGGGGGGGGGGCGGGACAATGTATTTGGAGTATCCCAGACTGCTGAGTGATGAAAAGATTCATCATTTTTTTTCTACTGTGGACATGGGTCTTTAATTAGTCCTTTATTTTTCTCCTATAACCTGTAGAATTCTGCTGGCTATTGATTAAAATACATGGCAAAGTAATTTTTTTAAGATTTTTATTTATTTAATAGATAGAGAGAGATCACAAGTAGGCAGAGAGGCAGGCAGAAAGAGAGGGGGAAGCAGGCTCCCTGCTGAGAAGAGAGCCCAATGTGGGGCTCGATCCCAGGATCCTGGGATCATGACCTGAGCTGCAGGCAGCGGCTTAACCCACCGAGCCACCCAGGTGCATGGCAAAGTAATTTTGAAAAAAAAAAATCTAATTACTCAACAGTTATAGTAAGACTGTCCTGTTTGAATAATCCTGGACCTGGATATGTCCATTAGACTAGGAATTTCACAAATAAAATTTGCATTAGACCAAAGTCAGAAAAACTGTTGGCATCAAATTCTCTGGATCATGATAAACTTACAAAAACATCATTTTTATCTGCATATCTATAATTGGGTTTAGTTCTTGAATTTAAAATTACCGCCAGGCTAAGCCTGGAAACATATAAATAGAATGTTTAGGATGTCAAGGACTTGATTTTTAGAATTTGCTTTTTGTTGTTAGTCATCTTAATAATATTAGCATAGATGATCAGATTAGCCAGACAACTATCCTGAGTCTATACAAAAGCAAACTTCAGACAAATCCATCCAAATAAACTGGCAGACATTGATTGAATGACATGGATAAAAATAAAAACATGGCAAACTCCAGAGATGAAATTAAAAGAAGCTCAGCAAGAAGAGAAGGGAAAAGGGGCACTGGGGGGCTCAGTCAGTTAAGCAGCTGCCTTCAGCTCAGGTCATGATCCCCAGGTTCTGGGCTCCCTGTTCTCCGTCTGTTTCCTCCCTCCTCCTGCTCCTGTGCTCTCACTTGCTCTCTCTCTCTCTCTCTCTCTTTCTCAAATAAATAAATAAAATCTAAAAAAAAAAGAGAGAGAGAGAGAGAGAGAGAGCAGAAGAGGGAGTGAGCAGTCCAGTCACTTAATTGTCTGAACTACACTACATCTAAAAGCCATTCTGACTTTTTTTTGCCCTTAACAAAAATTTGGCTGAACTAATGAACGAAGACCTTCTTGGGGAAGTTGACCTAAATCCTCAGGTGAACAGAGAGAGAGAGAAATAAGAAGTGTCCCAGATTGTTATGTAACATAACAGAACTCCTACTTGATTTCTCAGAACCCATTTTGTATAACACAAATAGTTTAAAAAAAAAAAAAAGTCCTTCCCAAAATTTCTCTTTTACAAGAAAATCATTGGCTTCTGTATCTCCCAGCTTAGGTTCCTTACTGCTACCCTCATACCTGTGGAATCAGAGAGACCTGAATTCAAACTTCACTTTCATCATTAACAAGGGCTTCAGTTTTCTTACCTATAAAAATGGAGGTAATAAATAATACCTACGACATGTAGCTATAATGAGGAAGAAGTGAGAAAACATACATAAAGACCTCGGAAAGGAGAAGTTTGACTCACTCACAAGCACGCATGCTCCAACCACAACTCCACCCCCCTCTCTGAGCTTTGCCCCTCCACTGCTATCTTAATATTCACTCGAATATTCTCCTATCAGCTCTTCCACAATGGTATGGCTCCAAGATTACATTCAATCACCTGCACACATCCGGATGAAAATTTGTTTCCTTATCTATCATTCATAAATTTTGTAAGTGCATTATCCATTGGCTCAGAAAGTTTTACCTGGAAGCATGTAGACACAGTTTTAGGCTGAAAACTAGAGGATAGGGAACCCAACACTGAAGGACATGGCCTAATGGGTTTGTTTCTTGCAACTAAGAGAGAGACTCTGAATCTATCCACTGATGTTGGACAGCTCCTGGGAGTCAATCCCCATCTATAAATGATAAAAAGGGACAGGCAAAGTTAAATCCAGCAATGAGCTCCACCCTCCACACAGCCAGCCAATAGACTGGCAAGAACAAGGACAGATTTGTGCAAGTAAGACACCGAAACTTGGGGCAAGCTACCAAAAGATGGACTTGAAAGATGGGGTCTTAGTTGAGGCCCTCACGGTTACACGTAACAGAAACTAATGCAATCCAGTTTAAGCAAACAAGATAATTTCTTAGGAGAAACTGAGGCATCTTTCCAGACATTCCAGACATCTTTCCAAGGCTGGAAAAGCAGCAAGAACCCAAGCAGTCCTCTCTCTGTCTCTTTTAGCCTCTTCCTTTCTCTGCCTGCTGCCTTTCTTTGTGGCGGGCAATGGCTCTCCATTTACAGCACTGACTTACAGCCATTTGCAGAAAACGATTCCCTGGAAAGGATCCCGAAGGCCTTTGCTTGGATCAGATGATACTAACACGTCTGCCAGAGACCTATGCCTGCGTTCAAGTGAAGTTCTCAGGAAAAGAGGTCACGGGGAGGATGGTCACCATAAATATTTCAGCTACAAAAAAAAAAGGATCACAAACTCTGGAACAAATGGGCAATTGAAAGAAATGTGCAGAGACTCAGCACATGGGGCACATGGAAGGAGAGCCATCCAGTCAGCATCTGTCTTCGTAAAGGTGAATTCTTAAAACGGAGCCTGAAGGGTGGAGACCGGGCGACCCCAGGCATGGAAAGGGAATGTTGCCCCTTTGGGAGTCTCACTGGCACATCCATCCCAAAATCTGTGGGGCCCAGAGCAAGAGCACAAACAAAGGCACCTGTATTAGATGTGTAAATATTTAAAGTTATAGATCAAGCTTACAAACTGTTAAATAAGGGATTTTATTCTCTGACCTTGAAGAGTAATACCTTCAAAATGACCTAGAAGGCCAGGTTTGGGTTTGTTTTTTTCAATTTTTGTTTATTATTTGACAGAGACACAGTGAGAGAGGGAACACAAGCAGGGGGAGTGAGAGAGGAAGAAGCAGGCCTCCTGCTGAGCTGGAAGCCAGATGCCTTGCTCAATCAGAGCACCCTGGGATCATGACCTAAGCTGAAGGCAGACGCTTAATAACTGAGCCACCCAGACACCCCCAGGTTCCAGTTTAGAATGCTGAGACTCCCGGACTTGCACACTGAAACAGGGTAGTGTGGACAAGCCTGTGTGGGTGCCCCATCCCACACATCCATATTTTGCCCACATCCCTCTCAAATAGCCCCCTCTTTTAGCCAGGTGAACCACACACCCTGGAAGTGAGCTATTCAGGGAGAGAATTTCAGTCCTAGGAATCTAGAGCAAGGTTTCTCAAGCTTGGGATTATCAGCACTTGGCCCTGGATAAGTCATCCTTGTGTCAGGTAAGGAAGAGGTTTTCCTGGGCATGACAGGATGTCTAGCAGCATCTGTGGCCTCTACATACTAAATGCAATTAGCAACCCCTGCCCCCCAGATCATAACAACCAAAACAATCCCCTGACATAGCCAAATATCTCCTTAGGGACAAAATCGCTCCTGGTTTAGAGCCACTGACCTAGAAAGGAAAGCTGTGTGCTTGAGAAGTGGTAGAGCTGGAGAAGGGCTGGGATAAAGTTGGCGGGAGGGGTTCTCTAAAGCACGGGGAACAGAACAAGGGCTGCAGGGTGCCATGCTCTGTGTTGGCTATCTTCACAGAATTATTTTCTCGGATCTTCCCAACAACTCAGCAATGTAAGTATTATTAACCCATTTTATGGATGAGGAAACCAAGGCTTGTGAAGTTCAACATCTGGCTGAATTTCACACTGTCTTGAAACTGGCAGAACCAGTCATCCAGCACGGGTCTGTCATGCGTCTATTTGGTTGGCGCTAAGTTGCTACTAAGCCAAACTAGAATCTCAGCCATCAGTATGACCCTAGTAATAAGGTGACCTGATTCATGTCTGTCAGTTACAGAGCCAGTCTGCTGATACTCAGAAAATGGTATGTGATGATAAGGAATATAACAGGAAGTGTTTTCTCCTGTTTAGGAAAATATCCAAGAGATGAAAAGGTTATTCCTGACTTTAATACCAACCCTATCTTTATAAAACCATCATATCTGAGTGGGAAAGATCCATACCCCCAGCTTCTAATTCATTCAAACTAAATGAAAAGCTGTTCTTTTTTTTTTTTTTAAGACTTACTTGTTTATTAGAAAGAGGAGGTGGAGGGGCAGAGGGAGACAGAGAAAGAGAATCTCAAGCAGACTCTGTGTGGAGTGCAGAGCCTGACACAGGGTTCGATCTCGTGACCCTGAGATCATGACCTGAGCTGAAATCAAGAGCCCAACGCTTAACTGACTGAGCCACCCACACGCCCTGAGAAACTGCTCTTTTGAAACCAGTAAAGATTTTGAAATCAGTAAAGATTTTGTCTGTGCAATTAAGCAAAGACTAAGAGACATATAAATTAAGGTGTAGAGCTATGTGAGCAGGTCCATAAAATCACACATCTACAGTTCTTTAAGGACAGGAGGCACGTCTTTCTTATTTTGGATCTAACACTCCATGTGATGCATCAAATGTACTTAAGACATTTTGTTGAACAAATGGATGACTTCAGATTTCCCGAGATAATTTCAGTTCAAGAAATCTACTTTCCTCCACCCCCAGGAAAATTTCCGGATAAATTTTTACTTAGCTTTAACTGTATGAAAGCAATCTGAGAGAGTGCTTTGGAATACAGCATATTTAAAAGTTTTCAGATAAATTTGGTATTTGGTGCAGTATAGTTTACATTATGCAATGTATCCAGCAACACTAAATAAGCATGTGTCATCAGAAAGCTGAAATGCACTAATAAATGCATTTGCATGCCCTAGACGAAGGGTAATAGTACACAAGGGCAAAGGTTAAACAGTTGGAGGCCCCGGTTTAATAGCAGACCTGAACTGTTATTTAAATGTCACAAATGTCAGTGTTCGTCTTCAAATGGTATTACAGTAGGATTAGTGTCCTAAGCCCTGTTCCAATTTATGGAGAATCAGGGAGAATGATTCTCATCAACTTGGTCCAAAGCAGGAGAAGATTGATTTTCCTTTACCACTCAGTCTGCTTTTATGAGTTTTCCAGACCCTCCCTCTCCTCTCTCTCCCAGCCTGCATCATGGATGGAAACTGCCAGATCTGCTTGGAGACCATATGTGAGCAGTGAATCTGAAAGAGTTATGGCTCATTGAGAAACCAATGAAGAAAATCCTGCCACTCTTGACCACCTCCCCCCAACCCAGGTTTCCCTACAATTGCCTGAAACTCCAGTGGTTTCAACCGCTGGAACAAGTGTAGGACATGTCATGCCAAAAGCAAAGACTAGCAGAACCAGGACAGGAAAGCTCACCCTGTGTCTCTATCCACCCACATCATTTGTCTTTGCTCAACCACAAGAAGGCACATGGTTCTGAAGCTCTCGGCATCTGTGTTAGAACTTATCCTTGTTAATATTAGTAGTAAAGTACATGCATTTGGACACCTACCATGTGCCCAGTGCCACAGCATCTCATCTCCCTGAATGTTCACAGAGCTGTGTGAGCTAGCTAATTTTATTATGCCTGCTTAAATAATGGAAATAAGACCAAAGGTCACACAACATGGCAAAGGTTACTTGATTCCAGGCCCATCCACCTCAACTCCACTCCATAAATGGAGTGGCCAGCAGAGATGGAAAAGGCCAAAGATCTCAAGGTCACAGAGCTTTATCCCTTAAAGAATGGCCCACCACAGACATGGGGTTATATGGCTCAAGCACTGTAGCATGGGAGGTCTCAGCCTCCCTTGAGACACCCAATGGACACACCATTCAAGACATTGAACAACCTCCAAACAGGAACAGTGTCTAAACTTGACATAGCCCTTTTCTCTTTAGAGTTTTAGATGTACCACAGAAGTGATTTTCAAATAGAAGGTAGAGCCTTTCCTACCACAAAGAGGACCAAGGGGATGGCAGAGGAGGTCATGAGGAACATACTGGGGGTCTCTGAAAGGTCTCAGAGAGGAATGATAGACACTGGCTGGCCAGATGACCAAAGGGGAAGCAGCCACTTCTCTACTCCAGCTCTTTCCATCTCCCAGGCCTTTAAGATTGACTTTAATTTTGGAATAGAAATGATTTTCTGGTTGTGTTCAGGATTATGGATGTGTGGTGGTATGGGAAGGCTGCATGAGGCCCCAGAGGGTCCACAAAAAATATGTTCAAATAGCCACTGGCCAGGAATTAGACACACATCAAGATCTCCAGAAAGAAAAATCTGAGGGCAGCCAGGATCCTCTCCACTAAGTTTGAAAATAGATGTACCATCTATTCCTTTTTTCATTCAAGTACAATCAGAAGACACACATAAACAATAACCTAGATACCTGTTTTGGGGCTACATTGACTACTAATGAGATAACCTCAAGACACCATGAGATTGATGCCATGTTGCAAAAAATAGCTCAGTATTTAATCAGTAATAGTTAATCCTTTATATTCTGTGAACGTGAAATATACTGAGTACTTCCTATGTATCAGGAATTATTAGGCACTTTCACATATTCAGTTTTTTTATTTACAATTTTTTTTTACCCACCTGTGAGGCAGGTGATGTTATTAACTCCTTTTTTTAATTTTTTTTAATTTATTTATTTGAGAGTAAAACAGAGCCAGCACAAGCTGGGGGACAGGGACAAGCAGACTCCCTGCTGAGCAGGGAGCCCGACATAGAGCTCGATCCCAAGACCCTGGGATCATGACCTGAGCTGAAGGCAGATGCTGAACCAATTAAGCCATCCAGGTGCCCAGACTCCTTTTGTTTTTAAAGATTTTATTTGTTCGTTTGAGAGAGAAAGAAAGAGAGCATGAGTGGGGAGAAGGTCAAAGGGAGAGGGAGAAGCAGACTTCTCACTAAGTGTAGAGCCCAACTTGGGACTGAATGCAGGGTTTGATCGCAGGACCCTGAGAGCGTGACCTGAGCCGAAGTCAGATGCTCAACGAAAGGAGCCACCCAGCAGTCCCTAACACCCTTTATATAAGAAACAATTGCATCTCAGGGAGACTGTATGACATTAGCGAAGTCCCAAAGCTACAAGACTCTGAACTGGGGTCTTTTGATTCTAAAATTCTTGTCATTTCCATTTCAGCACACAGTTCACAGGGTGCAGGAGCAAAGAAGGGGGTTGTGAAAGGTTATTATCAACTAGAGATTTTTATTCTGACAAAACCTTGCTTAAGTCAGCTCAGTTTACTTCTGTTGATAGTGCCCAGTGTCTAGATACTTTAAGTGGGATTCACATAGATGAAGTAAAGATTTATCTTCATAATTTAAAAATTCTTATTGAAGGAATTGGAATTTGGTACCAAGATCAGTCAACCATCATGTCATTCTATATAGTCCAAATTTACCTAATAATTATTAATGACCCTCAATTTTGTTTGTGTAGACAATGTCTTATTCACTATGTCATTCCTTCCATTGAAGTCTCTTGTTTTCAATAGTTCACGCATACCTACAGACTTTAAATGCACATACACACATATCAACAAATTAGATTTGAGAAAAAGGAGGAAGAACAGCAAAATTCAAAACAATTCTTATTTTGTGTTTTTAAGGTAGGAATTAGTCCAGACTAATTTTTTAAGTCTATCTTTCTTGAATAATCGAACAAACAAATTGAATTTGTTTTTAAATTTAACAAACTTTTAACTTACCCAAAAGGAAGAAAAAAATACAGCCCCAGAAATCACTGGGGAAAAAAAATTAAGGTCTTGTTCTGGAATTATATGCTAAATTAGAAAAGGATTTACTGTATAATGTCATCTCAAATGAGTTTTTTTTTAAGAAAACAATAATGTAAGTCCTTTGGAGTGGGTTAAGATTTATATGGTCCAGTGACTAGACTTTTATCCTGACACGCCAGAAAACTTTAGTAAGAAATTTTAGATCCATCATTTTTGGAAATCTCCACCCTTCCTAGGATGTTTAGAAACCAATGTCTCCTAAAGAGTGAGCAAATCCTGTCTGATAGAGTAACCAGCCACTTCTCTGCAGAGAAGTAGAAATGAAGAAACGAGAGACCCTCGTTTGAGAGCAGAGGGGTACAGGCTAAGCAGTGGTGGGGAGAATCAGAGTCCAGGAAAAAAACGCTCTTGGGCTACAAAAAGGCTTTTCAGCTTGCAACAAAAATCCAATTCAACTTACAAATTAACTTTTTCTTAGTTCACTAATAATCTGAAAATAACGTCTACATTAAGCTAGGAAGTAAAACCATTCAATTAAGGAATTAAAAATATCAATATGAACTAAGGACTTTCTAATGGTAAATGTATAATAGCTCTTTTGTTGGTCTGTAAAATAAGTCCAGGAAATATTTTGATAGATTAATACTCAAACAAACAGCAAGTTACATTTTTCCAGCACAGTAATGCGGTCTGCTCTTTGGCGCACTAAACAGAAGTTGCAAATGTCCCCACTGGATAACAATCTCTACACTGTTCAGTTTTAGCAGGTGGAATTCCAGCTTGCCAAAGACTCAAAATTAGGAAACTGCTCTTCCAGCCATCTCCAGACTGCCAACTCTTGATTTGGCGAACAGAAAACTGTAGGAAGATTGTCCGTAAATATGGGATCAGATCTTGAACCAATCTTTTGTTTTCTGTTACATTCCAAAGAGGTCTTTATGTGGGCCAAATAACTCAACAGTACATTATTAAGTGGATAAAGAAGGCTGATGGAACATCAGTAAAAACTGATCATAAGATTTCCGAAGGCCAAATCTTGCTTCGACACACTTATCTAGTTTATCCAGAAGGCAGTAATGAGAATTACTAGACACATCAAAGGAAGGAGGCCCCTTTATTGGATAAAATAAAATAAAATAACTAAGCTACATATGGAGATTTACTTCACTATGCTATTTTCTTCCTCTAAGAGGTCTTAAAATGTTTTAATTTAAATATTATATGCCATTTTATAAAGAGTTGTTTTATTGCTCCTGGACCTGAAAATAGTCATAAGTGTTATATTAACTCAGGGAGCCATGAAGAGATGAGCTGTAAAACATTTAATATAGGACCATGGTGGTTATCCACAACTGAATAATAAATTGCATGTCACACAATGCATGATAGTTATCTGTGCTGCTGAAGTTATAGCTGAGGAATTATTGGTCTCTCTTATCTGAAAGACCAAATGTAGTGTGAGATCAAAGGAGGCAATAATTGCGCAGGAAACAGCATCTTTAAAAAATTCCTCCGAGGATGAGAAACTGGTTTATAAAGTTCAAGATTAGTAAGTACTGAGTATCATTTTGGGTTACCCAAGTTGGATCAAACATTTTTAGCAATATTTCTAGTAGATCATTTACAGCAAAAAAGAAAAATTAAAAACTAAAAAATTACCCAAATGCCAAATCAGGGATCCCTTCTGAGGGCTGAACAAAAGAGCAGATGAAGTTACTTTCATCCACTCACATGGAAATGGGAAACAACCATATAATAAATACAGCATCATTACATAAATTTGTCTCACTGGAAAGAGATGGCCCTTGAAGTCCACTCCAGAAGCCCCAGAGACCAGCTCGGATCTCTATAATCCAAGGAGACAAGGGGGGATTTTGAGGTCCAGCCAATTGAAGACATTCAATGTTTTCTAAACTGTCAGCCTCTGGTGATTCAAGAAACTTGGTGCAGATTGATGGATGTTTTATATCAACCACTGATCAATGAGTGAGAAACCAAGCCAGATTATTTAACCCACTTACCAAAGCATACCAACAAAGAAAACTTTTGGAAGTCATTAACAACTGATTACAAGACATAATTTATTAACGTCCTTAAAGACCTGCAGGACAGAAATGCTGCAGAGCTTTCCCATCTTCTATGGGCTTCCCCAGTAAACACTTCTCACTCAAAAAATTCTTCATCCAAAACTCAGTTAAGGCAAAGTGAAAAATTAGAATACACAGCTTTCTACAATTGTAACTGCCTCAACATTTGAAACTAGGTGTTTGCAAAGTAGGAAAACAGCGATTAACAATGGCCCTCTGAGTGAGATTAAAAGTGATGTTTATTTGCATTTTCATCTTCTCTTTATTTTCCTAGCTAAAGACAAGAAGCACATGTAACCTTCATAAAAATGAGACAAAAATGTTTTGTTTTGTTTTTTTAAAGATTTTATTTATTTGACAGACAGAGATCACAAGTAGGGAGAGAGGCAGGCAGAGAGAGAGAGGGGGAAGCAGGCTCCCCGCTGAGCAGAGAGCCTGATGTGGGGCTCGATCCCAAGACCTGAGATCATGACCTGAGCTAAAGGCAGAGGCCCAACCCACTGAGCCACCCAGACACCCCTCAGACAAAAATGTTCAGAAATATCGATAATGTGGACTTCAACTTCGGGTAATAGATGATTTTTCATTCCCTATTTTACTTATATGCCTGCCTTCCAAACACAATAATGTTTCTAACACTTTCCATTTCTCTTTGTTGACTCTCTGGAATGTTCTGTGAGGACTCGGGTCTTAGTTGTTTTGCCTACCAATGGGGAAAAACAAATCTAGAAATGCTGCCATGTAGTTCTACCTTAAGACTTTAATAAGCGAAGTGAGGATTTGCTCTCCCAGCTATCCCTACGAGACAATAATGGCCAAAACTTTTCTCCTGATTCAGATATACAGTCTTTTATGATTATTTGCCTTTCTGTGATCTAACAACACGCATTAATACTAAACACATATATAATTACCATCCTATAGGAAAATCATCTTGAAACAAACCACTTTCCTTTTACATTTTAAACCTCCAGGACCAATTTTAAGCTCTTCATTCTGGCTGCAGTCACAAATGAACATGTATAATTCATGTAGAATGCAAGAATACAAAAACAACTATGAATCAGAAATTTGTTTCATGTCAACCACTGTTAAGTTTAAATGATATTAATGTTATCTTTTACCCCCTGTGCTAGAAACTTTAATATAGATCAAGTCTTGTCCCTGAAACCCACCCACCCAAGATGCTCTCCCTAAATGTTCATAGGCCTGCCTGGGTTTTGTTCAGCTAGCTCATGTAGGTTACCTTGTACAGTGACAGATACACACACACACACACACACACACACATTTCCTGTTTTCTCAAGTTAATTGTGAGTTCCTTATGCCATTTTTCAGCTCCCTATCCTAATAACCTCAGTGCCTGGTGCCATGTTCAGCACATAGTTTTTGGTTGCTTGATTTGAAGACTACACTTGACTTCACTTCCTCATCTACCAATCAACCATCTTCAGCTATGTGCAGCCGCAGTCCTACTGTCATGAACGGAGGGGCAGAATGGTGGGGTCAAAGTCCAATAAACTGGGAGACGAGGAATCAGGTCAGGTTTGACAGACTCATCACAACCCCAGGACAAGCTCTTGGGCAAGATGTTTCAGTTTCTGGGCTTTAGTTTCCTCATCTGTAACATCAAAGTGCTAGACTAGGTATATGAGAAGGTTTATTCCAGCTCTTAAGTGCTATGATTCTGGGGTGCGTGGGTGACCCCGTTGGTTGAGCCGACTCTCGGTTTGGCTCAGGTTGTGATGGCCAGATTGCGGATTCAAGTCCCACATCAGGCTCCACCCTCAGCGAGGAGTCCAGTTGGGTTTCTCTCTTTCTCTCTCCCTCTCTCTCTCTCTCTCAAATAAATAAATAAATAAATAAATAAATAAATCT
This sequence comes from Mellivora capensis, assembly GCA_004024625.1. Lineage (NCBI taxonomy): Eukaryota > Metazoa > Chordata > Mammalia > Carnivora > Mustelidae > Mellivora > Mellivora capensis. Next base: position 102,054 of record PISX010002332.1, on the reverse strand, counting down.
TTTTTTTTTAATGCTATGATTCTATGTGTTCAGAATACCCAAGAACAGTTTAAAGCCCCACTGTCTTATACAATTGTCACTCGTTCAAATGTCACCAGTTAAATTTAAATTAACTAAAACCAAACACAATAAATAACTCAGTTGCTCATCTGCATTAGCCCCATTCAAGTGTTCAGTAGTCGTATGTGACTAGTGCCTACTGTATTACCACATATAGGGAACATTTCTATCACTGCCAAAGGTTTGATTGAATGAATCTGATCTAGAGTGATAATAATTATCATAGTTGTCCTTCTAGTGGTTACCAACAAATCCAATTAACTTTATTACTCTCATCTCATCGCCAGCTTTAATCCCAAATCCAATTCATACACTACAAATGCAACATGTACATTTCTTAAATGACAATCACTAATGCTCCTTTCTCTGGAAAAAAAATAGCAACAAATGTCACCTTAGAGCAGCAAGCTCAAAAACGGGAGCCTAAGATCCACGGTCCCTATTTAAATTCCCTCATTTGGCTACACTGAACTGTTTCCCCACCCCTTACACTTGGCAACTTCCTGTGTGCATACCTTTGCTTGTCGTGTTTCTTCCACTGAGAATGATTTCTCTTCCTTCCCACACCCCTCCCTAGGTCCAAATTTATCGAGACCCTTTCCAGAGTTATTTTTGGCAAAACTCAAAAGAACTGTTTGAGATGCAGCCATGATAGCTTAGCAGGAGGGTCCAGGATTGGCTAGTTTAAAAAGGCCAAATCAGGACCATGCTGAAGCAGCCTGGTACTGCTCCATCCCTCAACTCTGTCAAATACACTAATTTCCTGGAGAATCTGCTGAGACTGGGACAGCTTGAGAAGGTGCTAGCTCAGCTCACCAAAACACATGCTAAAAATGAAGGGATAGAATCAACCATGAAAGCAGAATCTTTGGGTCATGAAGTACACCTGTGGCAGTCAGCTCCTGTGTGCCTCTGGAGAAACAGTCCATCCAGTCCCCTGGACAACATGGAGCCAAGCTATGCAAGTGAGTTAAGTATCAGCCCCAGGACTAAGGAAAGGTGGGCAGCTGGCAGGGGCACAGTGCCTGCATGGGCAACTGACAGTTTATCCAGTCAGTCTAGACTCTCAATAAATCACAGCAGCATCAGTAAGATCTTATATTGCATTTTTGTTCCTCCAGTTGTCTTGTTCTCCAAGACAAGTGCCACTGTCTCTTGACTATTGAAAGTAATGTCTTCCAGGGTACCTGGGTGGCTCAGAAAGTGTTTGACTCTTGGTTTCACCTCAGGTCTTGATCTCATGGGTTGTGAGATAGAGGGCTGCCTCAGGCTCCTCCCTCATTGGGGGCGGGGGGGGGGGGTTGCTTGAAAGATTCTCTCCCTCTGCCCCTTCCCCTTCTCCCTGCCCCTCCCCCCAGAAAAATAAATGAATGAATAAATAAATAAATAAATAAATAAATCTTTTAAAGAAAGAAATTGATGTCTTCCTCTTTGGAACTGCCATAGCATTTTATGTCATTTTTGAGGTACTTAAATGCTTTCATTGTATCCTGTCCATTTCTTAATTCTCTTACAAGGCTGTAAGGTATTTTCCAGAGTTTTAGCATGATGATTATACACAAATAAATATGGAATGTGACAAGGGATAGATGAAAAGTGAACTGATTTCTGAATGAATGAAAACCCTATAGCGAACCCTATTGGTATCGCCCAAAAATACACTGTCCTACCTTAACCCAGTCTTTCATCAATGACTTAATTAAATTTATTTATGTTTAAAGATTTTATTTACCTGTCAGAGAGAGACAGAGAGAGAGCATGTAAGCAGGGGGAGCAGCAGGCAAAGGGAGAAGCAGACTTTCTGCTGAGCAAGGAGCCAAATGTGAGACTCGATCTCAGGACCCTGGAATCATGACCTGAGTTAAAGGCAGCTGCTTAACTGACTGAGCCACCCAGGAGTCTCCATCAATGACTTTCTTAAATTCCCTCTCCTTAAAGGTCACGCCTAACGAGAAATGCCCAACATAATGTTAACTACAACGCTGTGTTGTTCATGTACAGAGCAGGTTGAGAAGTACTTAGGAAAATGTTCTTTGGCCACATTACTTTGATTTCATTAAAATTCCCTGAATTTTACCTTCTTTTCTCCTTCCTATTTCTTTATATAAAATAAAAGTTAGAATTCCTCATTTCAGGGGCACCTAGGTGGCTCAGTCAGTTAAGCATCTGCCTTAGGCTCGGGTCACAATCCCAGAGTTCTGGGATCAATTCCCACATCAGGCTCCTTGCTCGGCAGGGAGTTTTCTCCCTCTGCCCTTCACCCAACCTCTGCACTCTCTTACTCTCTCTCTCTCAAATAAATAAACTTTAAAAAAATAAAAGAATTCTTCATCTCTCTCTCAAATAAACAAACTTTAAAAAAAAAAAGAATTCTTCATTTCATACTTAATTGGATATCAAATAGAATTACCTGGATATAGTACATTCTTGAAATGGTGCATGACAATATCAATCATTATTAGCACTAACTTGTTTTCTCACAAAATTTCTAACTCAGAGACAGAAGAGTTTTTCCCCACCATTCCCAAAGCTAATAGTATCGGGACGCCTGGGTGGGTCAGTGGGTTAAGGCCTCTGCCTTCGGCTCAGGTCATGATCCCAAGGTCCTGGGATTGAGCCCCACATCGGGCTCTCTGCTTAGCAGGGAGCCTGGTTCCTCCTCTCTCTCTGCCTGCCTCTCTGCCTACTTGTGATCTCTGTCAAATAAATAAATAAAATCTTAAAAAAAAAAAAAAGCAAATAGTATCTAAAAATTATCCATAATGGAAACTATTTTTTACAACCAAATATTTCACTCATACACTTACCATGGGTTCATACTTCTTATGTACATAATTTTCTATAATCTTAAGTAGGCTACATAGACTTTTTTAAATTAAATTTGTTGTATGGCTCTGACACTGCCTAAAAGACAACCATAGCCACTAATCCATGAAAGTTTCTTCTTTTTTGGATTTCCCTCAATTCTTTAATTCTTGCTGTAGCTCTAGAATCCATATCCTTCATATATTATATTATATTATATTATATTATATTATATTATATTATAATATCAAGTGTATATTATATTATAATGTCAAGTGTAAAGACAAAATAACTTATATTCTACAACCAGAAAAAAAGACTTAGGCATAGAGGTGATTTGGAAAATGAAAATAGTGAATTGTATAATATGATAATTTTTTTATTACTTTGATTTCATTAAAATTTTCATCTTTACTTTAAAATCTGACTTCTATGGATTAAGTCTACATAGGTACTTGCACATATATTAGATAATACATGTATAAAGTTATTCATTACCACACTGTCTATAAAAAATAAAAGACTGGAATCTCAATGCCTACCAGTAGGGGACTAGATAAATAAATTATGATATATCCATTCAATGGAAAATAATCAAATGTTAAAAAAGAATAAGAATGTTTTCAATGTAATGCATTCCAAAACAACTTATTCCATTGATGTCTGTAACAGAAAATATGAGAAACTACATCAAAATCCATCAATAGGTAACTAGATAAATAAGTTATAGTACATCCACTCAGCAGAATAGTATACAACCATGTAAAATGAGGCTATTCTTCATACACGGAATGGTCTCTAATATACGTTAAGTGAAAAAAAGCAAGATTAAGAACAATGCTGATGTGTGTTAACCTTTGCATCAAAAGGGGGGAGGGCTTAAGATACAGTTGCATAAAATAACTCCAAAAGAGTACAGTCAAAACTAGTAAAAATGGCTGTACAAGTGAGATAGAATTGGGTACATGAGGGACAGAGGAAGGAGCAAAACTTCTCACAACATACCATCTTATATTTTTTATTTTTAACCTTGTGAATGACATTACCTATTCCAAAAATTGTAAATGTACATTTCCATTATCATTCTTTTAGTGTTTGTCTAATAATGAACGGATGACTTTTCAGAGAATCTTCAATATATTATTCTCCGTCCTTCTCTCACCAAATTTCCTTCTGTACTCTGCCCTTCCCTCTTCCATATCAAATGGCTTTTCAGTGCTCATAAAGACATGGCTGGGGGAAACACCTGAGGCAGAGCACTTTGGAATGGAGTAGCTTTGATCCAAGACATGATGCTTAATAATGAAATAATTTTGGGGAACACATTTGCCTAGAAATGAAAGAGGAGATGTGTGGTCTGGGTAATGGCCAACATGTTGAATAATACAAAATTGTAGTGGCATCTTGCTAACATTTTAATGGTCTAATTATCAGAAAGTTGAATATAAATGTTTTCATTCTTAAACAAAGATAATGATTATCAAACACTTGCTGAGAAACTACTTATGTCACTAGCTTAAACAGGTTTTAAGAAAAAAGGATGGTTACTGAATAACCATACTGAATTTTTTTAAATTTTTTTATCTGAGGTCTTGTACAGCCTTCCATTTATTAAAAATGAATTCACACCAAAAAAGCAACAATGCTTAAATTTGGTGTTCAAAAGGCCCTCCCGGCTAGATATATTAAAATGTCAACCTTATTTAAATGAGACATTATTGACCCCCATTAGTAGGACATGTGCTTGGTTTGGCTTTCTCTAATGGTGGTGATAGATTTGCTCTTGTCCATCCACACACTCCTGGCATGTCCTCTTATGACCTGGGGCAGACATATGCTAGACAGCTGGCTGGACCAGGTCTGTGGTCATTGCACAAAGCAAAGCTTGCTGGCCCACACAAAGATTGAACCTGTGACCTTGTTCTCATTAGCTCAATGCCCTAGTCACCTGAGCTAAACAGCCACAAAAAAAAAAAAGAAAGAAAGAAAGAAAGTGAAGCTTGAACACAGTGTAGATAGATGTCTGTGTGGGGGTGTCAAAGTCAGGTATAAAATAAGATACAACAATGGGCATAAACCTGGTGCTTAGGTATTAAAGGGGGGTATTACATCCTCTGATAAGTTGTAGATCTTGGAATCCATGCCCCAGTGGCAACTTCCAAGCTGAGAATCAAAATATAATCACGTTAAAAGGAATTTTATCTCAGTTCTGTGCCACAATTCAATATGGTACAAACCCTGAAATAAAGAAATTGGCCATTGAAATAGTAGTTACCCAGAATGTGCTAGAAGATCCCAGAAAGCAAGAGATTTCTCAACTCATCTAATTTGTGTTCCACTGAGCCCTGGGCCAAAACGGGAAGTAGATAATAAGAATAGTTGGCAGAGATAGAGGTGAGAATATGAGCCAATAATCTGTGATTAGAAGACACAGAAGCTGTGTATTCAGGCAAATCTTCATGAAAAAAAAATCTGTACTCAGCCAATCTACAACTTGTGGTTGAGTGTCCATGTGTTCTGTGTGTCACAGGGCCTCTGGTTACAGAAATCTACTAACAGTGGGGGGACTTCCACTCATAGGACCTACAATCATGGAGAAAGTCACTAAGTCTAGATTATCCAGTTTCTCCTTAACCCTGAATAGACTGTTATACTAGTACCAAGTCCTAAGGGTCGCCATGACTGTAGACCCGATGCAATCCTCACTGAGTATGAAAAATCCCAGATTTGTGAGAAATTTAACCACAGGTAAAACAGGAGCAATTTCATTACCAAGGTTTTATGTTAAGGGATGAAATAAAGTTCCACTCAGAAGTTCTTCCTCCTCATTCATTTGAATGGACTCTTCCATCAGAAACCTGGTCAACAAGACCATAGGTACAGCATGAACCCCCAACCACTAATAGACAACAACCAAAGTCATATCTTAGGTCACAAGAAGTATATGCCAAAAATGCCACTCAAAAATGCCATTGTAGGGGCGCCTGGGTGGCTCAGTGAGTTAAAGCCTCTGCCTTCAGCTCAGGTCATGATCCCACGGTCCTGAGATCAAGCCCCGCACTGGGATCTCTGCTCAGTAGGGAGCCTGCTCCCTCCTCTCTCTCTGCCTGCCTCTCTGCCTACTTGTGAGCTCTGTCAAATAAGTAAATAAAATCTTTTAAAAAGTTTTTTAAAAATGCCATAGTAAAACTCTCCTTTTGAAAGATATAATTTCCCTCAGCATTAAGTTCCAATTCCTTATCCTGCCATCCAGCAGAAATTCAAGGCTAAGTCTTCTTTGTCTTTGCATCCCCATCTCTAGCAGAGGACTTCCCATATAAAATGAGGTCAATAAATTATTAAATGAAGAAACAAGTGAATGACTAAATCTGATCCTGATTTATCTTTCCACATCATCTCACTCCACTTCTCTTACTTAATCATTCCCTCCATGACTCATACCAGTCTTCCCATTGCTCCACAAACACAGCTGGCCCTCTCCTTCTTCTGTTCTTGTTGAGGATCTTCTCTCTAACTAAGGGAATTAGCATTTATTCAGTGCTTATTATGCATCATTTTATATATTTTATCTCACTTAATCCTAAAAGAAATCCATTTTTTACAAGATGCTTAGAAAAACTGAGTAACTTCCCAGGATTACACATCTACAAAACAATGGAACTAAGATTTGAACCCAGATTTAAACCCTGTCTGGCTCCAAAAAGAAACTCCTCTCCCATCTAGGATATTTGTCTGCCTTCAGGTACCTAAATTCTGCCTTTCCAAAATTGGCCTCTCTCTCAAGTTCTAGTGGAAGCTGCAAGGAGAGGAATTCGTACCTGTTCGTTCCATCTCATAATGACCTTTCATTGGTTTAACATCGTGTTATTAACAAAGGGTCTCCGATAACAATCGCAGACCACTTCAACACCCTCATTTACTATTCCTTCTATTTAGCCTTTTCACTTTTTATGAATCCAGTCCTTTTCAGCTTAATGAAGCCATAAGCTCAAAGGGAAGATTCTACATGTTATAATTTGCTGTACCCTCCACAAGCATCGAAAAGACCTCTGTGTGTGGTAAGCACCCAACAAATAGGACTGACTAAAAGTGACTAGTGGCAAAATCTCCATCCTCCCACCAGGAATTTTTGTGCCAATTCCTATAGTGATGATGAAACACTCCTTGAAGTATTTATTTCTCAAGGCCATTGTAATAAAGAGAAACAACAAGAAAATTTGGAAAATTTAAATAGCTATGTCTGTAAAACATTTTAAGGTCTTTCATTATTAACCTTCTGGAGCATCTCTGCTTCTGAGATGGCTACCAGGTCAGAGTTTGTGAGATCATCTTGTTAAGATTTCCCTTGTTTTTCCCAAATACTCTCGTTTCCAAAGGCTAATGACTTGGGTGTAAAAGTGCACTCCAGAATGAAATTTAACCTACGAGTTCTCCATCTTAAGGTGAATATTCTTAACACATTTTTGTTTTGTTTTGTTTTTCAAAAATAGGGAGCCATCTGTTTAACCAATTTGAATACATATAAAAGAATAAAAAATAGGAATACAGAGATTCCTGGATTTTAAGCACTTTTGAGTATTTGTAAAATACATTATGACTTTGATGCTTGAAAAAATATGAAGTGGTGCTCTTAGCTATAAATCAGCCTCAGAAAATAAAGCTGAGCTAGAAGTGGGGATATCTTTAGGACAAAAATTTTTTGATCATCCAAAATGTTGATCATTTGTGGTCCATAGAAAAAGAAGATTTATTATTTTTGAATGGTCCGATTTTTAGTAAGATAAAGACATACAATTTGAGGGAACATCAAACAGAATGTGGTTCTTATTAATATTACATAACCTCTCCTATAAAACTTTTCCTTTCTCCAGCCCAGCTCCCATTAGAACCAAACTAAATATGTTGACAGCTACAATTTAGGAAGGTGTTAGGCCAGTAGTGTCCCCTTTTGAGAAACTGGATCATTAATTCAATATCATGTTACCAGTTTTCTTCATAACCCAAATACATGGGGATAGATCCTATTCTATAGGGTTTAAACACACACAAGTGACAAAAACCACAGAACACAGATCCTAATCAGCTGGGCCTTCAACCATGTATGCACTGTATGTACATATGTAACTCCCATTATCATTATGAATAAAGCTCTAACTTATTTTACACATTTGGAAGAGGGTGGATCTCAGTGTCCATGATTAGATATGTTCCTGTAAAAATTACATTGTTTTATTACCAAATGTGTTTATATATATCAGTATGTTTTAGAATTGAGTATTTTCCTCCCGAGCAAAATAAGTAGCTATTTCCTGAACACTCTGTGACTTACTTATTTCCTTTTAATCCTAAATCCTCATATAAATGTAAAGTTAGCATTTTTGACTTTAGAATTTTTGAGGAAATCGATGAACTCTAGGATCTCAATCTTGATTTATTTTAGGTCTTGCATACAGTAGGCATTCAATTAACACTTATGGAAGAATTAATTAATTAATCAATTAAGTTCATTAATGAATTAATGAATTTGGGAACCCAAATCAGAGTCACAGAAGGGTGCACCCTAGAATTCAATATCAGAATATCAGAATATCGAAGGAATTCAAGATAAAAGTCTCAAAAACAAGACTCAGATCCATTTCATGTAATTCATTCCACATAATTCTGAGTTTGAATCCCAGGAAGAAATAACTTCAAGGTTTCCAAAAGATCCAGTCAAAATTAGTCAGTCAGAACTCAAAGATAATAGATGTGACTGTATCTTTAGAAGAAGTTGCATGGACCTTCCTTTGTATGAAAGAAGAGAACCTCAGAGTTTTCTCCTAAATCCCCTCTGGAGGCCATCCTGAAATTGGTGAACCCAGAGTCATATTCCAGAGTTATTTGGCTATCCACCAAAACAAACCAAAAATGGCTTAACACCAATGCATTGGGGGGGTGCCTGGATGGTTCAGTCAGTTAAGTGTCTGACTCTTGATCTCAGCTCAGGTCTTGATCTCAGGGTCATGAGTTCAAGCCCCAGATTGGGCTCCATGCTGGGTGTGGAGCCTACTTAACAGAAATGCATTCTAAGATCACCCCGCCCCCACGTCCCACCTCTCCTGTCACTATTACTGGCACAGCTATACCCCAGTGGGGAACCCTCCCACCTAGCCTGTGACCTGAGAGACACACCAGCATATAGTGAAGATGCCTGACTTTGAGGGTTCACATTTAAGTGAGCTGACCTTCCTATCCACTCAGATGGAGAGCAGAAGGAAGAAGACAACCAAGGTTAAATGCCAAATGCTATACTGGATTTCATCATTTTCATTTACACGGCCCCTGCAGTAATTCTCTGAGGGGTATACAGTTATCTAGAATGGCCCAAGTACCTGGGTTTGTGCACTCAGGTCACTGTGGAAGGCTGTGTTAGTGGAACAGGACTGGGAACATCTTAAAGCAAAACAGCTAAAACAGCTGCGTCAGAAATGGCCGAGGCTTGGGAGCAATACCACAGCTGCTATTAAACCCCACTTCGAGCTTCCCCCGGCTTTGATGGTTTCTTTCTTCCTCTCAAAAGTTTACCGTTCTTTTCCTGACCTCAAGTCAACCTCACAAAAGCCCAATTTTTGTTTAATTAAAAAATTAAAGTTTTTGTTGTGTTATTGTCGGTTTCAGGATTTTCATCGTTTTTGTTGCTGGTATTTTCTTTGCCTATTTGGTCTGACAAAACACGAAACCAAAGTGGACCAGCCATGCTAAATTCTCTCATACAGACATGCAGTGAGGACTCCGTGTTGCCTGGCATTCACCTGTTTCACAGCCCCTGTCCCCCATGGCACGTCCTCCCAGCAAGCAGCTAGAAATGCCCATGTGTGCCAGGATTTTTTTTTTCAGGCTATGTGGTAGCAATCACTCTTTTCGAAATCTCTCATTCCACTAGTTGAATTGAATAGAGCTAGTTGAATTAAAAGATTTCATTTTAGTGTCCAACTTGGCATCCTTGTAGAATTTATCATTCACTATTATGAGTAAGAGCTTACATGCATTCTTCTTCAGTTTGACAGTTAAGAAAGCATTCAATGCACTTTAAATTCCTTGAAAAAGGTATGTTGTAGTAACACGGTGATAGAATTGAAAATACCATAAAAGAAGCAGTTTGAGGGCCTTCTAACCCTGCAATAATGGAAATAATTTCAATGAACTATAAATAATATTCACTGGATTAAGGTACCTTAAGTCCACCACTGTATTTAACATAATCTTTTCTTAAGGTGATAATTGATAAGCCATCACTTAGAGACTGTTTAATGATGCTGAAAGGAAGCGTAGGCAGAAGTGGGCCAACTCATTGGGATTTTTTCAAGCTCCCAAAGACCACCTGGGATTCATCTCAATTCTCTGTTGCTGTGTTTCAAATCAGCCACTCAAAGATACAATTTGCTGTCAGCAAGTCCCCTGATTTATTTAATCCTTCCCCAAAATATGTCCTGAAATTCTCACAATTTAACCCCTATTTGTCATGACGGCAGCTCCTTGGCAATGACTAAATCACTCTCTGGCATTGTCAGGTGGTTGGGTGGGGGGGGTGACCACGCCGGTGGCCAGAAGAGGGAGACCAACCCTTGGGAATCCTGCTGCCACTTTATTTTCTCAATAAACCATCACTAGATTTTTTTTAATTACACTTATAATCTCCACTAGACCTCTCCAAAAATAAGAATATCCAAGCATACCGCATGCATTTCAATATATACCTTTATATTTTGCATTTTTAAGAATGACATTCCTAATTCCATCTACAATAGGGACACTTATTGGTTTTTAGATTAAATAGTACAGTATGGGAAAATTAGTTCAAATAGTATGATGGAGAAAAGAAGAAAAATAGGGGTGTCTGGTGGCTCAGTCGTTAAGCGTTAAGCGTCTGCCTTTGGCTCCGGTCATGATCCCGGGGTGGTGGGATTAAGCCCAGAATCAGGCTCCCTGCTCAGTGGGGAGCCTACTTCTCCCTCTCCCTCTGACTACTCCTTCCCCTGCTGTTCCCTTTCCCACTCCCCTTGTTTGTGGTCGCCCTCTCGCTGTGTCTCCCTCTCTGTCAAATAAATAAATAAAATATTTTAAAAAATAAGTTTAAAAGGACAAAGAAAAAGAAGGGTAATGAAAACACTTTTCTTGGGGCGCTCGGGTGATTCAGTCAATTTAGCAACCAACTCTCGGTTGTGGCTCAGGTCACAATCTCATGGTCCTGAGATGGAGCCCCCCAACCCCTCCCCGCTGCCTCAAAGAACTCAGTGTTCAACCTGAAGTCGCTTGAAGATTCTCTCCCTCTGCCCCCTCCCTGGACGCCGGCACGCACTTGAACATGTACCCTCTCTCTCAAATAAATAAATCATTTTTTTAAAGATTTTATTTATTTATTTGCGAGAGATACAGTGAGCATGAGAGAGAGAGAACACGAGTGGGGTAAGGGACAGAAGAAGAAGCAGACTCCCCAAAGATCAAGAAGCCCAAGGAGGGGCTAGATCCTGGGACACCAGGATCATGACATGAACTAAAGGCAGACACTCAACTAACTAAGCCACCCAGAGCCACCCAGGTGCCCCAAATAAATAAACCTTTAAACAAAAAACAAAACAAAACTCTTCTCTGACTTTAAGAATAAATGTGACAGCGGCACCTGGCTGACCCAGTTGGTAGTCTGTAACTCGATCTCGGGGTTATGATTTCCAGCCTCATGTTGGATATACAGATTATTTCAAAACAAAATCTTAAAAAAAGACAGATGTGACAGTCAAGTCCAATGCAATCTAGTTTCATCTTCTTTTTTTTTTTAGTTTATTTATTTTGTAGTAATCTCTACACCCAACATTGGACTCAAACTCACAACCCCAAGATCAAGAGCCGCACACTCTTCCGACTGAGCCAGCCAGGCACCAGTCTAGTTTCATCTTCTAATGTGTGAATCAGTCACCTAATGAGCTAAAAAATCACTGTAGTTTGCAAAATGGAAGTCCTATAGTGAAAAGGTGGCATTTTTTTCTTGCCTAAAATAGCAGTACAAATGCATTATAATCTCTAATAAAAATCAGAAGGAAAAAATTCAGACCCAGTTTGAGTGGTGCACTGAAAACAATTCTTAAAGTTCACAACCCCTATTCTCAATCCCAATGTTCCTCTCTCTTCAGGTCAGTTCTGGAAGTCAGTAAAGATCAATCAACTTTCTTATTAAGCTTCTTATTTTGATGTAATTATAGATTCTCATGCAGTTGTAACAAATAATAGCGATCTCTTGCACACTTTACCCAGTTTCTTCCTGTAGTAACATCCCGCAAAATTAGAGTAAAACATCACAACCAGGATATGGACAGGAATACAGTTAATATACAGAACATTTCCATAACCACAGGTATCCCTTTTGCTGTCCTTCTGTAGCTGCACACACTCCCCTTCCACCGCTCCTTAACTTCTAATAACCACTAAGCTCTTCTCCACTTCTATGATTCTGTCATTTCAAGCATGTTACAAAAGTTGGAACATACAGTCTAGAACTTATCCTGGTTAGTACTTCCCTCCCACCCCCAGTATAATTCTCTGGAGATGCGTTCAGATTCTTGAGCTTATTGATAATTTATTCCTTTTTTATTGCTGAATAGTATTCCATGGTATGGCTATACTATGATCAGCAACACATGCTTACTTGTCAACAGAATGGTCAACAGTTTGTTTATCCATTGAAGAATCCGTGAGTTGTTTTCATTTTAGGGCTATCATGAATAAGCTTCTGTTTGTACAGGTTTCCACGCAAACTTAGACCGTCATCTATCTGAAATAAATGCTCAGGAGTGCAATTGCTTAATCACTTGGTATTTACACGTTTACTTTTTAGGGAATTGCCAAACTGCCTTCCAGACTGGCTGTACTATTTTAGTTCCCACCAGCAGTGTCTTAGTGATCCAGTTTCTCTCCACCCTTGCTAGCATTTGGTGTTGTCATGTTTGATTTTGAGCCAAAGCCAGAGATCCAATTTGGGACAAAAACTGCTTGCAAGGCTTTCAAGTTTAATGTGTTTTGTTCTTTTAACATTACCTATATACTGAAAATGTATATATTTTTAATGTCAGCTCCCTTTGGTTTCAACCCCACAACTTAAAAGCTGTGTACTTGAGACAAATTACTTTAACACCTCTGAACTTCAATGTCCTTACATGTAAAAACCTACCCCTTTTAAGAAGCATATTAAAGGAACAGTGTGTGTAAAGAGCACAGGGTAAAATAAGTGCTCAATAAATGCTAATTGCTTTCCTCCACATTATTCTATCTGATCCTTGTGTGTCCTACTATGCGTGCTTCCTCTTAATCCCTTCCCAGCACCACCTAGAACCAGTCCTTCTGTTCAGTTGCGTAGCTCCCTCTCACCTCAGTTCAGACAAATATGAATACAGTTTAAAGTTGGTTAAGATGATGAAACAATGGGCACCTGGGTAGCCCAGTCCGTTAAGCAACCGACTTCAGCTCAGGTCATGATCTCAGGGTCCTGGGATCAAGCCCCAGGTTGGAATCCCTGCTCAGCAGAGAGCCCCTGATTCTCTCTCTCCCTCCTCTCCTCCCCCTGCTCGTGCTCTCTCTCACTCTCTATCTCTAAATGAATAAAATCTTTTTTAAAAATGATGTATGAGAAACATCAGGATATTGCTTTCAGAAAACAAGTCCTACCAACTGTGTGAACTGGGACAGCTCTTTCACCTCTTCAGCCAATGCCACTGTGGTTCATCTCTTCCACTGATAGGATGCTTTGCCACCTCTACAGAAATGCTAAATTCAAATGACAGAAATATGTGGAAGTGATTCATAAACAGTGAAGAGCTACACGAACGGAATAAAGCAAGTTATAGAAAACAAAGTCCAGTGCGCCTAAAGGTCTCATTCATTCTGCTGTAGAACCTCAAGAAGAGGGGCTCCTGGGTGGCTCAGTGGGTTAAAGCCTCAGCCTTCGGCTCAGGTCAGGATCCCAGAGTCCTGGGATCGAGCCCCACATTGGGCTCTCTGCTCAGCAGGGAGCCTGCTTCCCTTCCTCTCTCTCTGCCTGCCTCTCTGCCTACTTGTGATCTCTGTCAAATAAATAAATAAAATCTTAAAAAAAAAAAAAAAGAACCTCAAGGAAGAGAAATGCCAGGAACCCTAATTATGTCTGAGTCTGGGACAATGGCACCAATATGGTCCAAGAAGACCACATTAGAAATTCTTTTTTAAAAATATTTATTTATTTATTTATTTGAGATAGAGCTAGAAAGAGAGAGAGAGAGAGCAAAACGAGGGTGAGAGGGACACAGGGAGAGGGAGAAGGCCCCCCACTGAGCAGGGAGCCAAACCTGGGTTGTGATCCCAGGACCCAGAGACCACCCCAGCCCCAGACAGACGCTTAACCGCCTGAGCCACCCAGGTGACCCAGAAATTCTCTTTATATTTGTTTTTATATAAACAACCAGAAATGAGTTCACCAACACCCTTGCTTGGTCCTAGTCAAGTTGCCCAAGGCACACATGGTATCCTTAGGGAAGGAGGACATCTCAGCTGTGGGAGGGGTTGACAGTAGCCCTCTCATGAGCTCACGTGAACTGAGATATGTTATGGCTTCTCTGGCTCAGTTCAGTGGAAGCAGATGATGTAATAAAGTTTTAACTAAACTAACCTTCACCAAATGGACAGGAGGCTTTACAAAAAGCCCTACAATGAACCTTAGATTAAAGATCATCTTTCTCTGATTGACTTATTTCACTAAGCATGATACCCTCTAGTTCCATCCACGTCGTTGCGAATGGCAAGATTTCATTTCTTTTGATGGCTGCATAGTATTCCATCGTGTATGATATCCCTGATATGAGGAAATGGAGAGGCAACATGCGGGACTAGGGGGGCAGAAAAAGAAGAAAAGAAACAAGATGGGATTGGGAGGGAGACAAACCATAAGTGACTCTTAATCTCACAAAACAAACTGAGGGTTGCTGGGGGGAGGGGGTCGGGAAAGGTGGGTGGGGTAATGGACATTGGGGAGGGTATGTGCTATGGTTAGTGCTGTGAAGTGTATAAACCTGGCGATTCAC
>PISX010002332.1:0-87006 GCA_004024625.1 Mellivora capensis | reverse complement strand
TCATTCAAGGAAAAAATGTTCATCATCACTAGCCATCAGGGAGATTCAAATTAAAACCACATTGAGATACCACCTCACACCAGTTAGAATGGCCAAAATTAGCAAGACAGGAAACAACGCGTGTTGGAGAGGATATGGAGAAAGGGGAACCCTCTTACACTGTTGGTGGGAATGCAAGTTGGTGCAGCCACTCTGGAGAACAGTGTAGAGATGCCTCAAGAAATTAAAAATAGAGCTTCCCTATGATCCTGCAATTGCACTACTGGGTATTTACCCCAAAGATACAGATGTGGTGAAAAGAAGGGCCATCTGTACCCCAATGTTTATAGCAGCAATGGCCATGGTCGCCAAACTGTGGATAGAACCAAGATGCCCTTCAAAGGACGAATGGATAAGGAAGATGTGGTCCATATATACTATGGAGTATTATGCCTCCATCAGAAAGGATAAATACCCAACTTTTGTAGCAACATGGACAGGACTGGAAGAGATTATGCTGAGTGAAATAAGTCAAGCAGAGAGAGTCAATTATCATATGGTTTCACTTACTTGCAGAGCATAACAAATAACACGGAGGACATGGGGCGATGGAGAGGAGAAGAGAGTTGAGGAAAATTGGAGGGGGAGATGAACCATGAGAGACTATGGACTCTGAAAAACAACTTGAGGGTTTTGAAGGGGCGGGGGGTGGGGAGGTTGGGGGAGCCAGGTGGAGGGTATTATGGAGGGCACGCATTGCATGGAGCACTGGGCATGGTGCAAAAACTATGAATTCTGTTATGCTGAAAAGAAATTTAAAAAAAAAAAAAAAAGATCATTCAAGGGCCACCTGGGTGGCTCAGCCGTTAAGTGTCTCAGGTCATGATTCCAGGGTCCTGGGATCAAGCCCCACTTCAGGCTCCATGCTCAGCAGGAAGCCTGCTTTTCCCTCTCCCACTCCCCCTGCTTGTGTTCCCTCTCTCACTGTGTGTGTGTGTGTGTGTGTGTGTGTGTGTGTGTGTGTCTGTCAAATAAATAAATAAAACATTTTTTTAAAAAAAGATCATTCAAATATGGGCATAAACAGTCATGAAAATGGCAGAACGGACACTGTCCTACTGAAGAGCTTTAGTCAGCCACAAAGCAAGGCAGAAATGATGACAACACAAATCAGGCAGTAAGCCAATTAAAAAACATTTTTAAATGACAAGACCATTTAAAAAGGTGGCTTTGCATCCACTGCTGATGATAACCTAATTTGTCTCATCTGAAACTATTTACACCTATTGCTTAAGTCTTCCTTCCCTTGCCCTTTTTTAGTTCATTTTTTGCATGGGCTTATAATGTATGTATCATATCAGGAAAGTAGTACAGATTATAATTTGCCAATAAATATATACCCAAAATGTCTTATTGTTGGAGTGCACAATTAAAACGCTGGGAGGGACCACTGCTGTAACGTATTTCATTTCTTTAATGTGTCATTTTCCTCCATTTAGACCGTAGCATCAGACACAACAGACCACACTACACGTGGGGAAAACAGCATGAAACTAGATTTCCACTGGCAATCTGGAAGGTTGCTATCACTAGGACCATCTCCATATTCCTTTCTGGAGCCTCTAAAGACAGACAGAAGCCATTGCCTTTACCCTGTCAACACTGAGGTCTGGTAGCCAGTGTAGGGTTCTCATACCCAACTCCATGAAATCTGTGGGCTGTCAACATCCCCACACTTAGTGGCTGTCAGGAAGGTAACTGCAGCACGCCACTTTTTATGCTGTGGAGTTCCTATTAAGTTTTTACTCTATGCCAGACCCTTAAGCAAGAGCCTTGTGAGAATCATCTCAAAAAATGTTCCTCATGGGGCGCCTGGGTGTCTCAGTGGGTTAAGCCTCTGCCTTGGCCTCAGGTCATGATCTCAGGGTCCTGGGATTGAGTCCCGCATCGCATCTGGCTCTCTGCTCAGCAGGGAGCCTGCTCCCCCCCCACCTCTCTCTCTCTCCCTGCCTCTCTGCCCACTGGTCATCTCTCTGTCAAATAAATAAATAAATAAATAAATAAATAAATAAAGTGTTCTTCAGGATACTGTAAGGATAGTAAGTCTTCACTTACTATCCACCTTCTGTAGACGTGGTAACTGGCGCAGAGAAGAGCGATTTTCCCCAGATCATTTGCTGCTATGTGCTGTAGTCTGTGCACGTACTCCAGAACTCTGCCTCTGACTCCAGAGACTTGCTCTCAGTATCGATGTTATGCTACTTTACATGCGTAGACATAGCTTTATTTCCATGTATTGTGATGACGATTTCTTAATAACCTAACACACTCGAAATCAATTTTAAAAATTTGTCTCATTTCAAATGTGACTTTGCTTCATCTTGGAATCAAAGATTTGCCAGAACACATCATTGATCTGGTAATAAGCGTCAAAATAAATTACAATTAGATTTACAGGGATTATTTTTATAGATTTTTAAAATTTTGTCTTACCAGTTGTTGAAAAAAAAAATGGTGTTAGAGTCTTTCCGACACAAAGCAGAGCATAAACAATAACCCAATAAAATGTACACGGCTCACGATTTAGTCAAATGTATCGAAGATTGTAACCTGAACTAGCACTGGAAACAATGAGAAAAATTCAATGCTTATGCAGTTGTTTCTCATATGCAGACAGTTAACAATGAGAACCAAACGGAGGAACAGCTGAGTGGACTTTTCAATCGTTAATATAGCTCTATTAATACCGTGTGCTATTAGAGTATTTAAGGAGAGAAAAACCCATTGGGTTGCAGGCGCTCTTGATTCTGTGGCCTTTTTTAAAGATTTTATTTATATATTTGAGAGAGAGAGAGAGCAAGCATGACAAGCCAGACAGAGCAGGAGCAGTGGAGGAGGGGATAGGGAGAGGAAGAAGCAGACTCCCCTCTGAGCAGGGAGCAGGGAGGGGCTGGGTCTCAGGACCCTGGAATCTTGACCTGAGCCAAAGGCAGGTGCTTAACTGACTGAGCCATCCAGGCGCCCCTCTGTGACTTCTAGTAACATATAGCAAGTGGAAATATGGCAGGGGTGGGGGCTGGGGTTATGGGGTGGGAATCGCAATGTCCTTCTGAGGGCAAGTTCCTCTACAGGATTGTATGCTCTTGTTTGTGTATGTTAAGGACCTTTGAGGTTCCTTTCCCACATATCCTCATTACAAATACCTAGGTCATGATTTAAAAGCACTACAGTTTACAAACTGTAGCCCACACCTCACAGACTCAAACACTGCTTTGTTCCCATGACTGTTTTACCTACGATGAACCATCGTATTTATCTTCGTGAACACTTCATTAAATACAGTCTATCCAAAAAACGAAAAATTCAGCATTCAAACAGCTAAGCACTTCAACAGCCCATATATAATCTCTATTTGTAACAAAGCAAAAATAGTCACTTGATTAGATTCTGTAATTTTATTGATGACATCGTCTTTACTTGAATAGCAAAAGATGCATAGAGCTTAACAGTGTTTGGAAAAACGAAAAGAATTACTAAGAATGTAAGAAGGCGGTTTCTTCCTTTATTTATCCCAGAATAATAATAAAGTTACATATTTTATTCCTGAAAAAAGTTGTTTTTTAAATTTTTTCTCAGCATGCTGGAGTGTATGTAAATTATCTCATGGATATATTTCACCAGTTTGAAAAAGTTCGTTGCCTTTTGCCATGTATTCATTTAACACAAGGTTCTTTTTTTGATTGTATTAATTTAATACACATTGTATTAATATATATTGTATTAATTTAATATACATTGTATTAATATATATTGTATTAATTTAATATACATTGTGTTTAAATGTATCCATTTAGAAAGAACCATGGTACAATGGATTAAAAGTCCTTATATTTTAAACCAATATTTAAATATCATGGAAGCCAACATTTTCCCATATATAAGAATTTACATATTTTTCCTTGTTTGGGCTTCTTCACCCAGTGAAAAATCTATTTTTAAAAAATCACTGAATTGAAGAAAACAAAAACAATATCTTTGATTATATGGATCCAATTCATCATTCTCCCATTTGTAGACCAAGAGCCAGATCCTACCTAAGGAAATTGTCTTTTTCAGATTTTATGTTTCTACATTCCTTCTGTCTTCTATTTTTCATCCCCTTCTTCCAGTCATCACTTCATAACTACAGTTAGAAAAAGCACATGCTCATTTTCCCTGATTTCACATTTGAACAGAATTTCTTTTATTTATTTTTTTAAGATTTTATTTATTTATTTATTTGACAGAGAGAGAGAGATCAGATCATAAGTAGTCAGAGAGGCAGGCAGAGGGAAGGGGAAGCAGGCTCCCTGCTGAGCAGAGAGCCCGATGAGGGGGCTCCATCCCAGGACCCTGGGATCATGACCTGAGCCAAACGCAGAGGCTTAACCCACTAAGCCACGCAGGTATCCCCAGAATTTCTTTTAGATGGACCACAAACAATCTCATAGAAAAACTTCATTTTCTGGTAGATTCTGTAAAGGGTAAGCAGTCTGTCCACTGCACTGTCCATTTGTCACCCCCACACAAACAGGGAATCCTATTACCTACAAAGGTATTAAGAAAGTGCTCCCAGCTGAAAGCATTTATCCAATTCCAATTGTTTGGAAGTCTAAATACTAAGAGTAGTATTGTTCCAGGAGCTACTGTTTAAAACAATGGAATGCCTGTTTAGAGTGAAAAAAATCAGTACTTAAGAATCTGAGTTGGTTTAAAAAATAATAACTGTGCATCCAAAAAAGAATTCTTAAAGAAACATTTATATGCCAAGCACATGTTTTTAATTTTAATAACATTGGCTTACCTAAATAAATATGTAGAATCTAATAATTGTTCTCTATATTTTGATGTTATATTTTGTATATTATTCTATTTTTGTGAGTTTGCAAAGAAGCTAATGAATAACAATGTTGAAAAAATATGTATCTGTCAGTTCAAAGTTGTTGTGGTTTATAGATACTGCAAAATGCTGTGTGGAAAAAAAATTCTGTTAAAAAAGTAGTTGAAAACTGCTCGGATTTTAAGAGAAATGAATATAGCCATATCCTTCTAGGATAATGCCATAAAAAGTAACCATGTTCCCTCTACAATTGTGTTTGTTGGCATTTATAGAATAATAACAATGCTTTAAGGTTATTTTCATATTTGTTCACTTAACATGGGATTAACATCAAAATCTTCATAATTATCTGAGATCACCCATTTGAAAGCAGTGTGGTAAAACATGTTAATGATTAAGACACTAGCAGTTTTAATACCAAACAGATTAACACACATGAAAGTAATATTATAATTTGTGCATTGAATAATATGCCAGACCAATTTTTTTGGTGAAGAGAGAATTCTCATGAAATGGTACCCTTTCTAGCTACTGCTTCCTATTTCTTGAAAGATATACATGAGTGTGCATGACATATGAACTTGAAATATTATGCTGTGGTTTTGACATTGCATAGTTTTATGAAACCATTATTTCTGAGGTTTGTTTTAAATAAAACTGAACACCAAAATATTACAATAGGAATGCAATCCAGAAGAATGAAGCTACAATCCAGGTGGGATTATAAACCAAAAAAACGTAAAGCTTGAAAGAGATTGCTAATTGACTAGAACAGCTATGAATTTATTTTATGACCACCAGCATACAAATGTAGGTCCATCCATACCTTACACATTTTTAAATAATAAAGAAGTATATTTTAATATGTCCCTCCCAGGGGAGGTCTCACAGAAATATTTCTCTGCCTCAACTTGAAGTCAACATGAGAGGAAAATGAGCATTCATTTGTAAGGTAATATGAAATCATAAAATAATGACCCAAGTCGTGTTCACCTTTCCTGAATCAGTGTGAAAATAACGTTCACATCCTAGACCTAATTATTCCAAAACCCTTGCTGCTTTTTGCGGATGGGAGTTAGTGTGGGTTGTGAAATCTTAGAGACTAAACTGAATGTAACAAATGCAGGTGCCTCCCCCCACCCCACCCCCAACCAAGCATGAAGAATGTCTTTTGAAAGACATCTACTCAGCTGTGCCTGAGAGGGGGCTGAGGGCGTGGGGATTTAAATTACGTTGTTTCCACTTATGCCGAGAAAATCCATAAAAAGAGATTTATTGTCATATTTTCTTTTTGAAATGTATTTGTTTTTGACTTTAAAAGTGTTCCTCAGTACAGAGCAGAGTAAGTATTACAATTTTGTTAAACAGCAGCCAAGGTTTAATTGTCTGTGAAATACACGGCTTAGGACCTGATTTGAGTTCACTACTGTTCTGCCGACGCAAACGCGGCCGGCCCGCGCGGCGGCCCCACGCACCCAGCCGCAGGCTCACTCTAAAGAGCCGTCCCGCAAGAACTGAGGCAGGGCCGGGGGGCCTGCGCGCGCCGGCCGGAGCCCATCCAAAGGGCTTGGAGCTTTAGTCTTCCCGCGGCCGATTTACAGTGACTTTGTATAAAAAGTCAAACAAGAAGCAGAAGCTAAGGAAAACGTAACAAATCGCCCTCGCAGTTTAACAGCGAGAAAGAAGGGGAGACCAGTCCCCGCTAACAAATCCCGAAGAAAAACGTCATGGAGATAGAAGTGAGGGGAAAAGAAGAGAGGAGAAAAGGAGCTGGATAAGAACGCGACATCGAGGTCGGCATGTGCATTGCACATTTTGTTATTACTGCACACATCTCAGTGGCTCGCCAGGGAACCTGAGAAATCCCTCTCCTTTAACGTCACCCGCGCCCTCCGCACGCGGGTTTAGGAAGGGCTCCTCCGCCCGCCTCCCCCTCGCGTCACCTCCTCCAGCGCCGCCCCCCCCCCCGCCCCGCTTCCTCCCTCCAGGGGCTCTGCGGGTCGCTTCCTCCACCCGCCGAGGGTGCAGAGGAGAAAGCGGGCGGCTGCAGATTTGCCCCGGTGGCACCGCAGCCACAAGCCAACCAGTAATTGCAAAGCAAACAAGGCTGAAATATTGGATTGGTCTCAATCGTGACAAGATCTACGCTTTTGCCGCCAATTTGTTTGTGCAGCTCTATTTAAAGGCACTTGATTGAGGAAATGTTGAAAATAGCGGTGAGGGTTTCCCTAATGAGACCTCAGGAGGGAAGCGGTGGCCTTCGCCCGCCGCAGAGGGCTCGGGAATGGGTGGGGGGCGGGGGGTGGCGAGGGGGCGAGAAAGGGCGCGGTTAACCCCTTCCTGCCCGCCTCGGGCGAAAAGTCCTCGGACACCAGCTGGGGGAGCGGGTGTCCGTCCCGCCCCGGAGCGGTGACCTCCCCCGGCCTGAGCTGCGGGGAACCGGCCTCCTTGGTTGCAGACGAAAGGGGGGATGGGGATCAAAAGGATAACTTAACCAGGATGGAGGGGGCGGCCCAGCAGCCAGCGCAGTGGCCGGAGGGCCGGCGGCCTGAATCCGGGGTGGCGGCTCTGGCCGCGCCCTTGCTCCCAAACCACCCCAGGGAACAGCTGCAGTCTTGCATCTCACTCTCCGGCGCCCAAGGTCCTGCGAGGCCTGAGGCCTTTGCGATCCCCCGTGGAGCCGCGGCCGCGATTGGCTCAGAGCACTGAGGCAAGCGGTGTGTGCTGGGCCGCCACCCGGGCCATCGCCGTCGGGCTGGGTCTCCAGCAGGCTGTAAGGGAGGAGAAGAAACGGAAGAGGCAGGAAGAGAAAATATATAAATATTTATTGAACGCAGCCTGTCTGTCAGGCGTCTTGCTCCCGCGCGCATCTTGATCTCATTTAATCTCTCCGACACACCCTCGAGGTTGGTGTCATTAACCCATTGTTCAGAGGAAGAAACTAAGGCTTAGAGAGGTGGCCGATCTTGTCCGAGATCAGGAAGCGAATATTTGGTGGCCGAGAGTCCACCCTACCCAGCTCTGACTCCAGAGCTTAGGTTGTCACCCGGAGAGGCCTGGCCCGGGCTGGGTTTTCCATTCTCCGAGCCAAGGCCGGCTGACGCTGACCCATTGCCAGCGGGATCCATCCCGAGGAAGTTTTCCCTGGTTCTCCGGAGGGCTTGGAGATGAAGGTCTGTTCCCTAATGAGCCGTCCACCTCCTCTACTAGCTCTAGTCGCTTTCAAAATAAAGAAAACCAATCCAGTTGCAACTGGGGTGTGCGAAATTCACCCGTTTTCTCTAAACCATACCTTTTACACAAGCTCTTTAATCCCCTACTGGGTAGGTTGATCGGGGGCTCAAGGAGCCCAGAGTCACCAGAGGTTAAAGGTATATGCCCAGCAGTCTATCAGAGAGAATATGAGGGGGTGCACCAGAAAGAGGACTTGATTTGGGGGAAAGAGAAGGTCTATCAGAGAGAAGAAAAGCAATACCTGGAAAGGCTTCCTGGAGGAGGCGGCAGTCAAACTGGGCCTAGAAGAAACAAAGAAGTGTGGATTCTTTAAGAAGAGAGAGAGATGGATTGTTTGCCAGCTTTGCGGGCAAATCAAGGAATGACAGATGGCTGGGGACAATCTGGGAGTCACACTTTCACCACCTGCTGCCATCTCCTGACTGCCCCTCTAACTGGGAGAACTATGAGTTGATCAAGCCCTGAGCCAAAGTTCCAATCTCTTTTAGGATTGAAAATTTAAGGCTTGGGGACAAGACACCAGCAGCTAGACCTTGACCCTTCCAGAGCCCTGGACTTGAGCCAAAAGCGATTGTCAAAGACCTGGCGGAAACATGGCACTAGGGATGTTCTCACCAGAGTTATGAACAATGAGAGCCGCACAGTGCTGAGTTTTGCTTAGAGGGGTCTGCTCAGAGATGTACCTTGGCCAATCTGAAGTCTGTCTTCCTGGAGTCAGGAGCAGATGCAGGCTGGGAAAAGGAAGACCCCCAGAGGGCAGGGGCGGACTGGTTTCAGTTGTACTTCCTCGAGAATGATCTGCACCTTCTGTCAGCAAAGCAAAAAAGCATCAGTCATACGGATTTAGTGAACCCTCTAACTGTGTTCTGAATGGAATTCTGCTTTTTTTTTTTCCCCTGTATGCAACCAATTCCTTCTTTTGAAGTTGGATGCTTCACAAGCAGAATGCAATTCCATTTTTTGTTCCTAGAGGTTTGGGCCTGTGTTAACTTAAGTGGGCACTCATACAAGTACTAAAAAGAAAGCCATTCTTTTCTGGAAAATAGAACAAAGTAGCGCCTCTCCTATCACAGTGCAGATATATAATCTCTAACAACAAATTAGCCTCCTTGTGCTGCGCATTTCCAGCAAGCATCCTGCCTTCTCTGTTTATATTATAACTTCTCTGCCTGCAATTATTTTTATTTTAATTTTCTGTCACTTTAACAGAAACCAGAGCCTTTTCTTCTAATGTTTTGTACACAACATGTTCATTTTGATAAGATGTTCTTTCCTATCCTCTTTTAGCTTGCCTTTCCTTGTTTAGAGTTCTGTATCAGGAGTTTCTAATATTTCTCCCTCTTTTTTTAAAGAACTTGTCCCTGTCTTGCTTTATTTGTTTGTGTGAAATTTAGTTTGAAAGGAGATCAGAGAGAGCAGGAGGGGTTTGTAATAAGAGAATGACCGAATGACCCAAAGGCTGATTATCTATCATTAACTGGAGACTCGGTGTACCCAAATTACCAGGGGAGACCTCAGTCTGCCGGATCCTTACCCAGCCAGAAAGGCAAGTGTGGAATGCACAGACTGAAGCAGGCTTGTGGCGTTGCAAATGAAGACACTCTGCTCACGCATTTTCTTAAGGAGGTTTCCTCCAAAACTCAACTCAGGTTCAGTGGACATATTTATTAGAATCTGACATGTTGTACACAGGTAAAACTCTTGCTGAAAGGCGAACTTTAACATTTTTGTAACTAATATTTTGTGTTGTTTCCTTAGAAGCAAAATTGCAGCTAATTGTCTAAGCTCCAGAGAATATTGAGAAATCAAGCCAAGCTGCTTTTGATCTACTCATGCTGCTAAACCTAAGCCTTGTAAAAATCGAGGTTTGCCATTAATATTGACAATAAAAGGGTTTCTTTTTGTTAACCTGAAACCTAACCATTCTGCCTCAAGTCCCATGTCTAGAAGCAAAGGCCCTAGAATAAAGTAGAAAAGGTTTGGAAGGAATTGCCAGGGCTTTAAAAAAAGAGAAAAAAATCTACACGAATTTGCAAAGGAGGCTTCAGAACAGGACTTCCTAGGAATGTGAGCAACCCGCAGTTAGAACTGGGAATTCACAGGGGCCTCAAGACACAAACAAAACCTTCAGTCACTTAAATTTAAGGCTTGTCCAAAGTTTCACATTTTAAGTTGCCATTTGCTTTTATATTTTATTCTGAACCCCAGACTGTATTGCAGACTAGTCAAAGTTAACTACTATTTATTTTCTCATGCACCGTGTATGCAAAATTACAATTACTTCCTCATCAGAATGCTGAATGCTTGCTTTCTGGTTTGGAAGAAAATGTTGTCAGTGTGTATGTAATTTGCTTCAAACAAAGTAGTTAACAGAAATCCTGTGAGATGTATTTTCTCATGCCGCTTTTGCTCTAAGCTCTATCTATATTTTACTAGAAAGTAGGAATGATCAGATCTACCTTACTTCTAAAGACCATTATAACAACCTTAGTAACATCTCCCATGTACACATCCTGCTATCTCTAGAGTGACCCTTTCATGTACATTACCTTTTGTTCCCTTTAGTCTGAATACGTATTTTAGCTTTACAGACTGGCTTGGATACTTGGCAAAGTATCTCGTTCTCCCTCATCAATGAAAACTCTCCAGACCAACAGCACATCTGCCAGCTAATATGAAGATCCAGTCATTGATTTTTAGAAGAAAATACAAATTTCCACTGCTTATAGTACCGGATATTAAGACTTTTCTTATACTTTGTGCGTCTTAAATTTGTGCAATGTGGTATGTTAATTATACCTCAATTTCTAAAAAAAAAAAAAAAAAATTCTTAAAAGACTAAAAGATAAACTAGTATCTTATTCTTCAGTCTCTTGTTCTTATTCTTAAGTCTTATTCTTCAGTTTCAGGTTCAATGACATCAGAAATCCAAGCATTACTCAAAGGCAAATTAGAAGGGAGGGAGGGGTAGGGAGAGAGGGAAAAAAGGAAGGTCAGGGAGAAAAGAAAGGGGAGAGAAAGGCTAAATGGGGTGGGGAGGGAGGCATCAAGCAAGTCCCAATTTTCTCCCCCTACTTAAGTGTTTCCTCATCAAAGCTGGACTGGGGGAAAAAGAAAAAAAAACTGGACTGATGGAGTCATAAGCAATCAGCCCCTCTATAGTCAATGCAGTTAGATCAGTCCCTCCCTGTCCCCATCTCCACAGATCTGCTCAAGACGGGAAAGAGGAGGGAAGAGGGATCACTCACCAAACACCCCACCCCCACCCCAAAATGCAAACAGAAAATGCTCAGAACAAATAAAACCTCCTCAGCGCCCAAGACCACTATTCCAGTCCTTCATTTTTGAAACAGACATAAGATAGTCAACCAAACTTGAGTCTGCTTTGTAGACATGTATGTACTTTGAGCACCACTACATTTCTGGAACCACTGTCACTTGCCCTGTCTCTGGACCACTATTCACCAAAAGGCAAACCAGAAAGGGAGGGACTACAGACCCTGAGTCTGAAGGAGATCCTTGCCGCCTCTCAGACAATGTGCCTTGTTCTGTATGTCCTAAAAGTTCTGGGACCAAGTGACTAGCATATAAAATGACTCAGTCCCACCCCAGGACAGACAAAATGCAAAGCCATCAAGGTGTCATAAGAAGCACCTATCTTGGAGCAGGTGGGGGGCCATGGTTATATCTTCAGGAACATGTTGCTTTTTCTGCCACCTTCTGGGTTTGACGTTCTTTCTGGAGTTCTTAGCAAACATTCTCGGGCTCACCTTATGTAAGAGCATTATAGATATCTAAAGGAATGCTCGGTCACCTCTACTAAGTTGCTTAGGAAAATAAGGTAAAACGAGACTTGAAAAACGATGAAGGGAATTGAGCCATAATTCCCGTAAACATAAAATGTGTGTTTATGGCCCTCCGGCCTGGTTCTTTTCAGGTCCAGTTTATTTTGAGTTCTTGTGAGCAAAACACGAGATACAAACTGCTCTTGCCTTTGTAATAATAAATACCTCAAATAGATCTGTATTTTCCCTAAAAAACAGACTGAAGTTTTTAAAAAAAAAAAATATTTAGTTTAAACTAGATTGATTTTAAAAGGAATATCTCACAAGACCAAAATGTTTGCTAGGGAGTGCTCAGCCTCTCCCGTGCTCTTTGAGTCTTTTCCAGAGGAAGGGGTGGAAGCGAAGAGAAAGAGCCAAGAGACATGGGCGCAAAATAAATTGTTGAACCCAGTTAGGTCTCTTTAGCTGGAGGCAGAGGTCATGCGCCCTACAGTGGGTATACCATCAACTACAGTGAAGACCAGACATTGAATCAGAGCATTTCTACAATGCAGGGCGTTGGAAAAGGAGAGGCAAGTTAGTATGCACTCACCAGGATCCCTTCTACGGGCGCCCAGGGTGGCCTACAGCCTATATCATCTCAGCTGCTTGGGCCCTTGGAATACTCAGACCAAGTCTCCTTAGGGGGCTTGGCACAACAGAGTCCACACTAGGACAGTCCCTGGACTGACATGGAAGGTGGGAAACTCATCTGCCCCCTTTTCTTTTCCCTCATTCACCATCCACCCCACCCCACACACCCCGCCCTAGAAGGCACGGGCCATCTAAACTGGGGGCAAACTAGAGACAGCATCTGCCTCCCAGCCTTCCAAAGCAGAGACTAACCCAGCATCCCACTAGACCTGCAGCAGCAAAATGTACAAAAGAGGACACCGACAGAAAAAAGGGGACTCCTTTGGCTGTGCATTCAGAGTGGCCTTCAGCCAGTCTGGTCTCTGCCAGTCACCAACTACAAGCTGAGGACCCGAGAGTTCACCCATTTGTCCCCTGCCTCCAAGCTGCCTTTCTAAGGCTGTAGTCTCAGGCCTTGACTTTCTGAGCTGTAGGAAGCCCTAGACCCTCACATAGCAGCAATTAACTGACAAGGACACTGTCAGTGAGGACTGATGTTCAGATTAGAATCGTTTGACTTTTTTCTGTTCCATGTTCTCCATCTCCTTTATCACTTGCCATGAAATCTGGAACCATGAAGAGATTTGCCCATTTTTTTGTTTCAATTAAAAGAGCATGAGGAAGATGGAAAGTGGCTAATTCTGATGGCCTCAACACTGAGGCCACTCGCCTCTGGTAGACACGGCATCCCAGACCCCCACTCAGCCTTCTGCCTGGTGTCTTCATCCTTTCCATTCCCAAAACCCCCTCTGGGTCTGAAAGCAACCTACCAACTACTTCCCCTGAATTGTTATCTGTTCCCAGCTATGGTGCAACCGTCTTAACTTTGTCTACCTGCTTCCAAGGCCTAGATGTGCTCTTATAAACAGACTTTTTTTTTTTTTAAAGTATCAAATGTCAGAGGATTGAACTACCAGTATTTACACATTCAGGGGTTGCCTCCCTGGTGAAAATGTAAACAGAACCCCACCACACTACCATATTCTTTCCTTGAAGAACGAGGGCTCTAAAACATTCCACTCATGCTAAAATCCGCAGACCCATCCAAGTTGGGGGTTGAAAGCTCTAGGTCACTGTTTTGTACCATGCCCAAGTGGCACTTTACCAACAAATACAATTTCAGCTTCTCCCCACACCCTGTTCTCTGCCTTAAGATGCTATGCTGCGGGCATGCAGGGAAACTGACCCCTTGCCTAGGGGACAGATGGGCCCTGAATGGACTCCCGCACTGGGTTTGGGAGCCCCTCTCAGTTCTTTCCCCTCTCCTACTGCCCAGCCACCTCAAACCTAAAAACTATTTCTCAGTGCTGCTGCCCAGGGCTGTAGTGGCCGGTGGAGCCAGCCCTGAGACCCTGCTGCAGAGGAGATGGGTGCCCCCACCAACCCTCCACCCCATTCTCACTGACCTTGCCTTCCAACGCCAGCTCTGGACCCCGCAGAAAGCGTCCATCAGGCTGAGAAAGGACTGTCTTCACGGAGTCCCAGGGGTGGGTCTCCCTTTGCGGGGTGGGACTCCCTTTGAGACCTGGGGCCTGACCCTGCCTGCTTCCAAACAACAATACCCAAGGTGGAGGCAAGGGTCTCCTCCGGGTGCATTCAGAGTGGCCTTCAGGGCCACTCTGAAAAGAGTGAAATCGCCAGGGCCAGGGACGAGTCCCAGACCCGCACACCTCGCCTGATCTTCTGTACTCTCTGCCCTGGGCTTCCTCTAATTTATCGCTAGCAGGGTCCTGGCTCACACTCTTTTCCACACCAGACTCCGTCAGGCCGACTCCTCATCTACTCATCCGTCCCCCTTCCGGACTCCCAACCAAGCCCCGGGGAAATTCCAGCTCCTGCCACTGTCCATCCCCTGCCCCAACCTCTCTTCCAGCTTTCTCAAAATGCTCACGCCACTTGGGCGCCACGGCCCGGTGCCCTGCGGCCCGGTGACTTACAAATGGAGATCCATTTTCCGTTATAATGCGTTCAAGATCACTAAGGCCAGCAGTCTAAACATCCACGAGCCGTCCTCCGGGTCTGCCTCTTAAACTGCCGTTTAATGGTTCCCCTCCGATAACTAAACCTGCTTTCCACAGATGCCCGCTTTTATGGGAGAGGCAGGAATGCAGAGATATATTTATATGTTTGTTCATAAAAACTGGAAAATAAGCTCTGAACACGCTGTAAAAAATATTCAGTTACTTACCAAACAGGCTAGTTAAACCAGGAGAACACCGGTACCGGCCACGGCCACACCACAAATTCGGGGAATCGAGGTGCCTGCGCTTTGAAATCGCCCAAGGTCGTCGCCAGGGCTGCTGTCCCTGAAGAATATGGAAATAAGAGTATTTACAATCGGCTTGACCGTTCGTCTGGGGGTCTCAACCAGGATCTTCAAAAGCGGCCACGATACCAGGAGCCACCTCAGACAGCCCCGGCCAGGATAACGTGCTGGGTAAGTAAAGAGACCTCCCTCTAGACGGGCATGTCCAGCCTGTGCCCAGGTCAAAGCAGCAGCCTTCCCCCCGCCGCGCCCGCCGCCCGCCGGGCCGAGGAGACAGCTCGGGCTCTCAGCCCCCTTTGCGGGGGCCCCGCCGCGCGCTGCCTTTGCTCCCCGCCCCCCACACACCCGCACAAAAATGGCACGAGGCTGCCTGCTTACTTTCTTGCCTCGGGTACCTATAAAAACACTTCGAAAAGAGATATCTGCGTCCCCTCCACCTCTTTTTTTTTTTTTTTTTTTTTTTTAACCAGAAAAGAAAACAGTGATACTATACCTGGTTTGGGATTCTTCAAGATTTGAGACTTGGGGGAAAAAATAATTTAATAGTAAAGCATCTGCTAAACACTTGCATTAACCTCGGGCTGATAAAAAAAAAAAAAAGTTTTTTTTAACCCTGCCCCCCCACCTCGTTTTAATTATCTCATGGCTATGAAGGGGCAGCCAATCCTGGAAGAGGACTTCGACAATTAGCAACGAGAACATCAAAAAGTTTTATTGCGGAGAGCGAGAGGCACCGCCCCTGCCGCCCCGGGATTGGCGTGAGGAGCCTCTGACGACATATATTAACCCGAGCAGCCCTAAAGATGTAGCTGTACATGGAGATCTTGCTGGGAAAATCCGCTTACTCCCCTCACGACGTCCAACCCAGGAGAACCGCCGCGGCTGCCACCCGGGAGCTCCCTCGGCCACCGTGCAGACCCCTCCAAGAAGCCGAGCCGCCGCCTTCGCGCCCCGAGGCGCCTGCAGGGCCCCAGATCCTTCCCCTGAAAGAAGGAAAGGATCTGAGAAAATGGATGCACTGAGACCTCTCTGAAAACCCTCCGAGGGAGCCCGAGAGGAGTGAGGACACGTAACTCGCTGCTAAAATCACATTCAAGGACCAAAACAACAACAACCAAAAATTTCATTAAAACAATAAGCGCCCAAGACCCAGATCGGGCTGGTGGGGGGGAGGGGAAGGGGCGGGAAGGGGAGGGTCGCATGGAGGTAGCTTCACAGTGAGCAGTCGACCCCGCCGCCTCCCTGCAGAGCCGGGCCGGCCCTTCCAACCGCGGCTCGGACTCGTCCTGGGACTCCCGAGTTAGCTTCGGTGTCAGGATCGCGGCCGCGGGGGAGCCCGGCGACTCCGCTGAGCAGCCTCGCGGGAGCCCCGGCACCTTTGCATGAACACCAGAGGATTCTGCCTCCCTGCAGCTGCCCGGGAAGCAGGAGCCGGCGCGCGGGCGGAGGAGCAAGGCGGGAGCCGGCGGCGGCGGCCAGGGGCGCACGGTGCCGGGTCCAGCTCGCCGCGC
Source organism: Mellivora capensis (assembly GCA_004024625.1). Taxonomy (NCBI): domain Eukaryota; kingdom Metazoa; phylum Chordata; class Mammalia; order Carnivora; family Mustelidae; genus Mellivora; species Mellivora capensis. The sequence continues at coordinate 70,680 of PISX010002332.1, read as the reverse complement.
CCTATGGGGAACCGGCGGCCGAAGTGCTGCTGAAGCGGGCCCGGCGGGCCAGGCAGGGGATCCGGGCCCGGGCTGCAGCAGCCCCCTCTGCGGCTGCCGGGCGGGCCCGGGTGCCCGAGGGCTGGGGGGTGGGGGGTGGGGGAGGCCGCCCAGCGCCGCAGCAAGGGCCCCGGCCGAGGGCGCGGCGGGTCTGCGCGCACGCTGGGGCGCGTGGAGGGGCGCGGAGGGCGATATGAGTCTGGTGGGGGGCTTCCCCCACCACCCGGTGGTGCACCATGAGGGCTATCCGTTCGCCGCTGCCGCCGCCGCCGCCGCTGCCGCAGCCGCCAGCCGCTGCAGCCACGAGGAGAACCCCTACTTCCATGGCTGGCTCATCGGCCACCCCGAGATGTCGCCCCCCGACTATAGCATGGCCCTGTCCTACAGCCCCGAGTACGCCAGCGGCGCCGCGGGCCTGGACCACTCCCATTACGGGGGGGTGCCGCCGGGCGCCGGGCCCCCGGGCCTAGGGGGGCCGCGCCCGGTGAAGCGCCGGGGCACCGCTAACCGCAAGGAGCGGCGCAGGACTCAGAGCATCAACAGCGCCTTCGCCGAACTGCGCGAGTGTATCCCCAACGTGCCCGCCGACACCAAACTCTCCAAGATCAAGACGCTGCGCCTGGCCACCAGCTACATCGCCTACCTCATGGACCTGCTGGCCAAGGACGACCAGAATGGCGAAGCGGAGGCCTTCAAAGCGGAGATCAAGAAGACAGATGTGAAAGAAGAGAAAAGGAAGAAGGAGCTGGTCAGTACCAAGGGGCAGGGGGCAGAAGGGGTGTGGGGTTCGTGGGACCCGTGCTACCGGACTCTTTCCAATTGGGCTGAACAATGACATCCCCCGTTTTTTTTCGCTGCATCCTAAGCCACGGTTGTTTGAACCAGGTTCTGGAAAGGATGGTGTCCCCAAGAAGCGCAGGAGATGGGGGAGGATGTCAGCAGCTACAGGGGAGGAGGAGGTTAAGAGGGATGCTTCACGCGCTTGATCTTCCCTCCGGGTTATCGCTGTTCCCACCCGCACTTCGGCCGAGCTTTTCGGACTTCAGGATCCCCACTGATCTTCCGATTGCACTGGCCCAAGTGTTCCATGTCTCTTAGAGCCTTCATTTGGCCTCCAATCATCTCTTGCTTTCGGTGGTTCTAAAATAAATCGCCCAGGAGCGCTAGTTAGCAATTATTTCACTATTGATCCTTATCCCTCTCTGGAGAACCAGGCCACCACTGATTCTAAGACAGTTTTGTGGTTGTTACTACAATGGTCCGAAGACGTAAAGGTAAACATAAAATCAGTACTTTTAACTTCAGAATACACCTCCAGTTTCTCTTTGGCGATGAGGTTAAACCGTAACTTCCCAGATTAGTTAACTTTCTGGGTATTTCTTGTTTTATTTGCATGAGCATTTTAAGAGAAACAGTAAATACTAATATGGTCATTGTTATTGTTGTTAACAGTAACATGGAACTATAACTGAAAATTAATTATCTCAAGATCTTACCAAGTGCCCATAGGTTGGTGGTGGTCGGAGCAGGGCTGTTGCCATGGAGGGTCTGGAAAATAAGACCATTCATCTCATTTTTCTTCTTTGGGGCCTGTGGCGCTTTAGTCTGTACATAATCTAGTGACCTTCCGAATAACTAGGGATCTCAGAGACCACGGAGGAGAGGCACGGCCGCGTTGGGAGCCGATAGCCCCCAGCCCAGGCCAGGGCAGAGGGAACTTATCCCCATTTTCCCCAGAGCACGAACCTGGGACTGCCATTGAAAACAGGGAAACCAGATTTAGCGCCCACCCTCGCTGCGCCCCTGCATCTGGAGTCTGAGAAAAGGCCCCCAGCTCGTCCATAAACGACTTGGAAATGGCTGGTTGTTTATAAGCTTGCCTATTCGGTAGTTGAGCATTGCAGGCTCGGGGAGGCCTGGCGGGTAGCTAGGGCTGCGCACATCTTCATAGCTTTTCTACAGAAGCTAGGACTTGAAAACATCCCACCTCTAAACTCTTGCTGTCCTTCTCTCACTGTCTTCTTTTCTCGCCGGAAAAGTGAGGGGGTGGCATGGAACCAGGTCTCCCTTCTGAATTTCTCCTTGCACTTTTCTCCCTTTCGCCTCTCCTCTGTCCAGAATGAAATCTTGAAAAGCACAGTGAGCAGCAACGACAAGAAAACCAAAGGCCGGACGGGCTGGCCACAGCACGTCTGGGCCCTGGAGCTCAAGCAGTGAGGACGAGGAGGAGGAGAGAGCGGGTGAGCCAGGGCCCAGGAGCCGGAAGCAGACCCAGGACTCCCGGCAAGCTCTCCAGGCTCCGCTCTGAGGACTTCTTGCATTTGGAATCATCCGGTTTATTTATGTGCAATTTGCCTCCCCTCTCTTTGCCCCCCTTTGAGGCATACGCTCCCCACCTCCCCCTCCAAAAAAAAAAAAAAAGAGTGGATATTTGAAGAAAAGCATTCCATATTTTAATATGAAGAGGACACTCCCGCGTGGTAAGGGATCCCGTTGTCTCGTAGATTCTCTGTGTGTGAATGTTCCCTCACGGCTGCGTAGGCACCAGCGTTGCCCCCTCCCCACTTACCCAACCCCTTCCAGATAAAGACAGCAGACAATAGTGTGTATGTGAAGTGTATCTTTAATACTTGGCCTTTGGATATAAATATTCCTGGGGATTATAAAGTTTTATTTCAAAGCAGAAAACGGGGCCGCTAACATTTCCGTTGGGGTCGGTATCCAGTGCTGTCTTATCATCTGTGGTCGTTCCCTATTCGAAGATGTTTCCAACAGCTACTTGTTTTGTGCACTTCCGTCCTCTAAAACTAAGTGGAATTTAATTAATATTGAAGGTGTAAACGTTGTAAGTATTCAATAAACCACTGTGTGTTTTTTTTACAAAAAAAAAACAATCTTTTAATGGTTGATACCTCAAAAGAGTTTTGAAAACAAAACTGTTATACTTGTTTTCATAATATTTAAAATATTCAGAAGTAAACTAAATTATCATGATTGCCTCTAACTTTATTTGAAAGAGTCAGTAGTTCTGATCAGTCCTCACTGTGAGCTCCAGCCCCCGCAGGGAAGTGTCCTTGGTGAAAATCCTGCTAAAGGACTTGGGTTCTATCGGAGTTCTGTCTTCTCCCCTCTCCTGTCCCTATTCCCCCCTCCCCAGTAGGCCCAGGAGCCAGTATTAGGAGGACCTGGGCCAGAGAAAGGGCTTGGCAGTTCACTAGAAAGGTGGAAAGGTGTTCTTGTTTTCCAGAAATCAACCGGATGTCATTCTGTGGGGGGACTTTGGTTTTTGTTTGGGGAACGTGTTTTAGGTGGAGGAGACTTGAGGAGGATCCCAGGAGTTATTGCAGCCGCAGGAAATAGTCTATAGTTTTTAATTCAAAATGTAGGGCTTTTGTCCGGAAAAAGGGAAAAGAGGACTTTTTTGTTTGTAATCTCCATCAGGGGGATTCTCATCGGAGCCGGCCTTGGAGTGGGGGGAGAGCTTTTGGGGAAAAGTCCATGATTAGGTAACAAGGAATTTTACGTCAAGTAAGAAATCGAGAACACAACCAAGGATTTAAAAGGGAGTGGTGGGGGGGCTAGATTTACAAGGAGCTACAGGGAACTCAATATTAACTGTGCAGTGTCTGAAGTCTTCCCGGCCCCAGGCCAGCCCAGCGAGCGGCTCCCTCCCGGGCTACTAGCCGCTGGGGATTTCACCCCGCCTGAGGTTTGGTCTCCTCGAGTCCCAGCACATCCCAAAAGGAAGTCCCGGAGGCCTCCTTTGCCCATAGTCTTGGCTAGAGCCTGAATCTCTGCTCTAGGAACCAGAGAAACTGAAGTGCCGTAAAGGAGTCGGCAGGCCGGGGAGGGGGTGGGGCGGAGGGGGAGAGATGGGGTAGAGGGGGTGGGGGAAGAAAGGTGAAACGTATTAAAAAGCGGTTTGTTTCATGAAACGCCACGTATATAAATCTGGTGTTAGGGAGGCTTGCCAGAGGGTTTCCATCTTGGAACCCATCCTCGGGGTGATGTTCGCACCTCGACTCCAGGCACAGACCCTCCCCCGATATCCCAGGGGTCCCCACGGCTCGCGGGTGCCCACTCTGAGCCTGCCGCCTGCAGCGGGCAAATTCGCAAGCGCTGGGGGAGAGGCGGGCGAGTGGCTCTGCGGGTTTCTTCTGCGGGCAGCTGACAACGCGAGGGTGAGGGGTTAGAACAACTAGGCCAAAGCGATCTGAACTTTCTCCCCTCGGGTCAGGCGGCGCTGGGCCGACGTGGTGGGCGCGAGCTGTGTTTACAGACACTTGCCTTTGTTTATAGCACTGGGGGGCGTTGGGAGGCGCGCCCTGATTTTCTATTACTCTTGGGATTCCTGTCGGTTGGACCGAATGGCTCTCTCCCTTTCCTGCCTCCAACGGCCTTTTGCATCTTTACTTTAATCCCATCGGGAGAAAGACTTCATATCCCAGTGGTAGAAGAAAACAGTTTACTGAAATAGTAGACAGAGTGGTGGTGGCGTGGTGAGGTTTTTCAGCCAGGAACTGAAGAGGAGTAATCCACATCATGCATGTGGGCCTGGGCTTGCCTTCCGTAGCTGGGCTTCTTTACCATCTGGGCCTTAATGCACTCTTGCTGGTCTAACCCTTTTTTGGTTTATTAGACACCAGCAGAGGAGATCCCGAAGAGCCTGGCTGCAACATCGCTATGGGGCGGCTTGTGGCTACACACGCTTTAAAACCCACGCTGCAGAAATCCGTCCTCTTTGTCTGGCCAGGGCCAGGCTCTGCCCGCCTTCTCTCCTGCCTATCCTGCCTATCCGCCAAGCCACTTCCTCTGGCCCAGAAGCACCAGGCTGAGGCCTCAACCATCTCATCATTCCAACCTGTGTGAAAGCCCAACTGGCCAGACATCCAGCAGACCTGACACCCCAGGGGGCCGGACTCCTAACTGGATGCACACCCTAAGGAGCAAGACACCCCAGATTATGCATCTCTACAGTCACGGGGGACTTCCCAACCTTCTGAACATTCCCAGCCACCCAACATCCCTGCCACAAGTTGTCAGCTCCCGGGAAGTGAGTGGTGTGCTGGGCTGGCATTTCTTCTGAGCTTCCATGCTTGCCTATTCTACACATTTATTTCTCTTTTAACTCCCTTTCTTCTTTGCTAAAAAAAAAAAAAAAATTTTCCAACCTCTTGCCTTGCGGGACCAGCTAAAAGGCCTCTGTTTTAATTGCTCGGATAATGTGGTTACTGCCATTTTGTTAAAAGCAATCACTCCTGCAGCGAAATCACAAGCTCTCTAGACAGGCCGGAGCCGACAAAAATGCAGGATTTGACGTTAAAAGCTAAATGGGAAGCTGGGGCGGCGGAAGGTAAATTGATGGTAGATCTGGCTGTCAGGGCCCCGGCCCCAGACCGCCGCACAGGCCCAGGGCCTGATAACCCTGAAGCACCAGTGGGGAGAGGGCTTGGCCGCTGTGTGTGTGTGTGTGTGTGTGTGTGTGTGTGTGTGTGTTCCTTCCTACATACCCATTCTCAACTTCTTGGGAAGTAACCTGGAAAGCTCAAGAGAGCGGGACCGAGCACACTCCTTGCTCCCAATCACAATTTTCCAGGATTTTCACCCCCAGCTGAGAAACTAACGGCAGCTTTAAGAGACTTTTTTCAGGTCAAAACTAGAGAAGAGAGCAAGATCACTAGGGGTTCTTCCTGCCTTTTAAATCCCGCCCCACCCTCTAGAGGTTTGGTGGGAAGCTCCAGCATCCCAGTGGGCTAGCGAAATCATCCGGCACCTAGGAAGGGTGGGCCTTCCGGCCCAGGTGGCCTGGTCGTCCCTGCGATGAGGTGGGGCAGCGGTGGGGACAGCAGTGGCGCCGGGAAGGGTAGCTAGTGGACCTGAGTCGGGGGTGGAGGGTGGCAAGATCCCTTCCCCCTGGCCTGTGCCTCTACTGGCCGCTGCCTGCTGCTGGTGAGGAGCACAGAGCTGGTATCCCACGGGTTGTTAAGGAAGCGGGAGGGTGAGTTGCGTGCACTCCGATTTCGCTGGAAGGGGTGCCTAGGGTGAGAGTGAGCTCAAAATCAAAGCCGTGGGGAGCGGCAGGAGGCAGGCTTGTGAGCTACTTCGGAGACTTTAACTTTGCAGAGAGAACCCGAGCCAGTTGCAAGCGCTTGAGTTGTGCGTGCAGGGGACAATAAACTGGCCCAAGGATGCCAGAACAGCCGGAATTGCATTTGTACTGGGGTTCTGACAAAGCGCGGGAAACCTCTCCGCTATTCCTGTAGCTTTAAAGAAATGCTGTGTCTAACGCTGCCTGTGCGGCTCGCAATTTTCTCTTCCACAGCCGCCTTGCGTTCTCTCTGCGCGCGAGTCCCACCCACGCGCCTGGATTTGGAAAAGGAACTGGTGGTAGGTGCCAAGCCGAGATGGATCTGCAAAGGAGGCTTGTGGCGTCCGCCTCGTAAAGGGCCGAACCTGGACCCTGGGCTCTGTCTTTTCTGGATCTGTTGACCTGAGGGAACGCCTTCCCTCCACCCAGCCCAAATCCTAGCGTCCAGACCCCTGCGTGAAGAAGAGGCACTGACAAGTCTCCGCGACGCGCTGGACTCCGGGCCTGTCGCAGACCGCGGATCCCTCGAGAGAAAGACCTTGCAGCCGCCCTCAGACTGGGGCCCAAGACCCCTGCTCAAGGCCCCAGTAGCCCCCTTCCTGAGGAAGCTCAGCCGTGCTGTAGGGTTCACGTCTACGGGGTGCCAGGAAGGCGGTGGGAAGGTGGGAGAACGAAGTATTTTTTAATCGTTTAGAAAGGGCAGGACGAGAGAAGGGGCAACTCCAGGAGAGGAAACAGTCCGACGTTCCCAGGAGACTGACAGCTCCGAGCGCGCAGCTTTACCATCCAGCTTCTACCCCAGCGAGTACTCTCGGCACAGCAACCGTCTGCCGGGCTCTAACTGGCCGCTAACAGCTCAGCGGCCTCGGCCTGTCTCGCGGAAGTTAAAGTGCACTGCGTATCTGACTCACACGCGCACAGAAGTTAGACTTCTCTCCCAGTTCTCGCTCCACCCTGCCCAAGTCAGTTTCCTTCGAGGATCGCGTCCCCCGCCTCTCCCCTAAACGTGACCACCCCCCCCACACACACACACACACTCACATTCCCTTCAAATTCTCCCCGGCATTTGGGCCGCTTTGATGATCAGATGGTAGAGCCCTGATTACAAATTTATTCCCGGCCGCTCGGTCCGTCTTTATCTCCGCTATTAGGGACATCTGGGAGTGATTAGCGCCGCGCCCGCGCCCGGCCGCTCTGCCTATCTCGCCGCGGCGGGGCCCGGAGCCTCGCTGACGTCAGGGCAGACGGCTCGGAGCCATCCCAGCCGAGTTGGGTGTAATCGGCGGCCGTGCGGCCAAGTCCTCCCCGGGCCAGGCCGGCAGCTGGAACGCGCCGCCTGCTTGCGCACAGGGACTTTCTAAATATGTATTTTTAGCCCAGAAGACGTTTTTGTTTTTCTTGTTTGAGGTACGGCGGGGCCGATTAAAGTTTCTGTTGGCCCCCTCCTCATTTTAAATTTTCCAACTCGCTGCGCCTGGTGCATTCAGCCTGGAAAAGCCTCCCACAGCCGGCCCTGACTGACCTGCGGGCGGTCCTCTACCCCAGCGCCGGCCTGCTGCTCTCCTACACCAACAGCTGAGGCCCTTGCCGCGGTGCCCTTGCAGGGAGAGGGAAGAGGAGCGGCGCTTAGGGCTGCCCTTCCTGCACACCCCTTGCCTGGCCCCCACAGCTCTCGGGCAGCAACAGTGGGAGTTTCTGCCTAATGAGATGGCCGGACAGACGCTTATTACAGAACAGGCCTCTCTCGAAGGCTCTGTCTTGCACCTGCTATTAAAAGCCTAATGGACCTAAGGAACGGAGGCTCTAGACCTTCTTCTTGTTTATCCTCCCCCTTTCCCCAGTGGGAGTGCTCTTTGGCTGAAACAAGAATGACTGGCATCCTCTAGTCCCCTACTATATCTCGTTGCCCAGAACAGAGGCTAGATATATTTGTGTAATTCCTGGACCGGAAGAGAACACTCCAACCTCCGACTTTGGCGTCCTGGGACGCTGTTCTGGTCTCTGGGATGAATCAAACTCCAGAATACTTTAGGTTGGAGCTTACCACATTAGTTATGCAAAATCTCTGAAGAACTTGATAAAATTATAAATTCACTCCTCATTTCGACCCATTTATGAGAAATCCTGGTTTAGCAGGTCAGGTAGGAGAAACGAAATCTTCAATTTTCAAAAGCTCGCCCCCCCCACCCCAAGATTTAGGAACCACTGCCTGATCCCACATTCTTGGCACTCTGTCAACCCCTGCTGTGGAACACTGGACCCTAGGGGTGAGGATGGCTTTATCAAGGATGGAGGAGAGGTAGGGCAAGGCCTACATTATTTAAAGTCTCTACAGGGAGAAAAGTGACCATCCCACGAATCAGTCCTACACCTCAATTTAATTGGGCAATGCAAGGACTCAAAACAAACTCAGAAAAAGCTATATACTTCCACACAGGTTGCAAAGCCCAAGCCAGCATTTACAGTGACTTTAACTAGAGGGAGAAGTATTCATGGCCTGTGATTTGAAAGTAGCGACTAGAAGATCTATTTGGGGGGCCTGGGATATAAAAAATAAACAGGAAATCCAGTGGAGAAAATTTCCCAAATGTTCACCTCTCTTCAGTTTTTGAGGCAACTCAAAACTCCAATTTCCAAAGTGTCTTCATGTAATCTAGAACGGATGAGGACCATTTCCTCCCAAGTCAGTGAAAATGTCACATTTGAGAGATCTTGACTCTCTCTTTTTACCCACCCTTTATCCCTAGCAGAAGGGGAAAGAAAAATTGAGCTGAGGGCTTGGGGGCTAGGAATAGAGAAGGCTTTAGACAGCTGACTCTGATGACTGGAGAAGGAGGGGCCTAACTCTGCTTTTGGGGAGGAGGGGCAGGTAATAGCTGCAGAATGTAGTTTCCCACAGTGCTGGTAAGTGGCTTCTCCATGATCTCCCTTAATAATGGAGTCTACTCAGGCAAAAAGGCAGTTTTCCAAATGATACAGACTCAAAACTAACAACAACAAAACCCCACATTGCTACATTACTTTTTATCAATACTTTCATGCATATAGCATAAATGAATTTTAACTTGAATTAGAGGGAATGTCCACATGGGCCACACATCCAAGAATCCCAGTTAATATTTCCAAGCAAAGGAGATAGGCTTGCAAGCAGCTAAGCCGTTCATATAAAAGATTGGGTACTCAGCAACCTCCTCTCCAGTAATCCAGTTTTCTCAAATAGTATATTTAATGCACCACTAATTATGAACAGCCAGACCCAACCTGATGCTTCCCTGTGACCAGATGGAGTATTTCAAAATATCTTTCCTTATTGTAGAACCAAATCATCATGGGGAACAAGAACTAGAGTGAAGGAGACCTACAGATTTTTTTCCTGTAAGAAGTGGGGTCATTCACTGTTCACTTGTTTGCTCCTTCACCAGCTGAAAGAATTTAAAACAAACAATTTCTTACGGGGCAGAAAGAGTTTTCAATCTTTATGAAGTACATTGCCTCAAGAAGAGGCCAAAAAAGACATCATTCTAAATCAAAGTAGCCATTAATATCTCCTTCCTGAAAAGATGGAAGCCAATGGCCACTGAAGCCCGTGCATGGTTGACTTCCAGTTAAAGTGGGCTATTGATGCTTTGAGCTGACAGTTTTGTCTTTAGGATAAGGCAGGAACACAGGAAAAAGAAAAACGTGTGGTTATTGCTTTTATTTTTAAGGAAAAAATACATCCAAAGTCTGTAACTAGAATTTGGCGGTGAAGAAAAGCTGGTGCAGTTTTAATGGGAGAAAGTAGCCCCCAGGCCGCCTGACCATCGCCTTCGTTTTGCAAATCTGGTTTTCATATTCGCACTCAGTAATTACCCAAAGCCATAACTGTCTCTGAAATTATTCATTAAAGTCATTTTCAGGGATTCTCACAGGATGACTCTTTTACGTTTATGATCTTCTGAGAGCAATGACATCACCCTCTGTCTCTTTTCCGCTTTTAATTAATGTGCTGGTTAGAGGAGAGGGGCCACGGCTGTGTCCGTGGGGAGGGGGCGCGCGGGGGGGGGGGGGCGGTGGTGGAATTCGCTGGCAGTTCTGCTCCCGGCGCGGTCAGCTGAGCTCCGGCGCGCAGACATCCTTTGATTAAGGAGGGTATTTCGGGGAGTGCAGGCTGTGCAGAAGATCACGTCTGTGCCCTGTGGTGCTGTCAGCAGTGACAGATCCCAGATGGGGCCGCTACTGTATGGCAGATTGAGTTTCTCAGCAGAAAACTCACCCTCCCTCCTAAACGTCTTCAAAAACCTTCTCCAGATACTACAGGTCGCTTCGTGTGAAACTGAAAAAGTCCATCACCAAAGCTGGTTTTGCGTGTTTGTGTGTGTGTCAGGTCCCCACCCCACCCCCCTTTCCTTCCTCTTCTTTTTTTTCTCTGCACTTCCTCCTCCTCTGAGCATCTTCGACTCGCTGGGCTCCTCAGCTGCTGAGAGCTCGGACCTGGCGGCCTGGCGGTTCCTGTTCGCGCGACCCACAGCGCCGCGGCGTCGACAGAGCACCGAGGGGCCGGGAAGGCAATCCGGTGGGTAGAGGCACGGCGTCCGGGATGCGGGGGCAACGCGGAGCTCCCCAGGCAGCTGAGGTGGACCGCAAGGCCCAACACTCCCTGTGGGGCGGGTTTGGGGTGGAGGGAGGGAGGATTGAACCTAAGGCGAAAGCAGAGAGTACCGGCGCTGGGCTGCCGCTTCTCTCCCGTTTTCCGCAGCGCCGCGCCATCCACCCAGCCTGGGCAACTTCAAGGGGCAGCGCCGAGCCTGAGAAGGGGGTGGGGATGTGTTCGGGGGCTGCGTTCGGGGATCGGGAAGTGGGGTGAAGGCGAGCCAGGGGAGCCAATGGGGCCCAGCCCGGTCCAGAATGGGGAGAAGCGGGATGGGGAAAGTCCTCCCGCTGCGGCCTCAGCCGGGAAGCTACACTAACTAGGGCATCTCCCAGGTGAGAGGGGGCGCAGTGAGACCCGGCTTTCTATGCAACAAACTTCTGTTCATTTGTGAGTCTGGGTCCCGAGTTTCGCATCCCTGGGCATACACTGGGTTCGAAACTCCGTTGCAAAAACATTTGGACTTATTTTAAGCCTCCATTTTAAAAAAATAAATAAACAAATGCCGCATGTCCCTGCTCCCTCGAAGGCAACGGAGATTCCTCCCCTCCTCCCATCCCTTCCGGAGGGTTCCTAGGCCGGCTGCAGGGGAGCAGTAGTGGCCGGGAGAGCGGGGATGAAAGGCAGAAAGGAAGGCACACGACACTCTGATTCTGCTCTTATATCTAGATCCCACCCATCCTTATCCCCGTGGTCCACTTAATTATGGAACTTGGCGTGTTCCCACGGACTTGGGCTGGGGCAAGGGTCGGGGAAACGAAAGAGAGAAAGAGGCAGTAAGGACAAAAACCTAGAGAGTTTTATTTTAATTTAAACGCAAGTAATTTTTTTTTTTCTTTCAACATCCCCGTGCAGTCGCCTCCACCTACTCCCACACCCCCTCCCAGTGCGGGCAGTTTGGAGAGCCTCCATTCGGCTTACAAAAGAGCCTCTAGGGAGCAGAGAGAAAAGCTAAAAATACCGCAGACTCGAGGCCCAGTCCAGGAGGCCGTAGCCACCTCCCCCCAGCCCTGCCCTGCCCTGCCCTGGAGGGGCCGGCCGTGGGGTCCCTTCCTTTGAGCCAAGGGCACCGGCTTGGCTGGACGCCCTCCCTGAAGCGCCGGGCGAATTTCGCCTGGTCTTTGCGCCCTGAGCCGGTTACTCTTAGAGAAGTCTTCCGGTCCAGTCGCTGGTAAAATGAGATGTTACACTACTTGACCCTTTCCATTCCTCCTCCTCTGCAGACTCAGTTTTAAGGACTCACTTTTAAAATGAAGGTGGGACCACTGGATCCCACTTTACGTCAAGAATAAACCGGTCACGCACGTCTTGTCCCCAGTTTGTAATGATCTATATGGATGTGCGCGTTGTTTGCAGTCCTGACACACAAGCTGATTTGGGAGAAACCTGTGAATTTCTATTGCAGCTCTCTTCCGGAAAACAAAACAAAACAAAACAAAACAAAACAAAAACAAAAAACAAAAAACCCCACAACAACCTAGCAGTTATTTCCCCCACAGTTCCCCCTTGGTTATCAGGTAAAACCACAAAACTCTTTATGTGAAAGCAAAACACACACTAAATTTCAAAACTCCCGCTCGCCCCCTTTATAAGGCAGCTTTTATTTTCATGGCCCACGCTGGATGAAAGTGGTTTATTTTGATCCCCCCCGCCTCCTTGTACCCACACGCCTTGTAAAAAGTTCCTGCGCGCTGGCCCGGCCCCCCTCTGATGACCGCAGGGCCTTGCTTCCAGACTGCAGCCCCCACCACTTGGTTTTTAAGTCTTCGCCTGGAGCCGAGGTGTAATTGTGACCCCGCCCGAGCGGCGAGCCTCCCGGGGGGACGTATGGCCCGGCCTGCGTTGGGGCCGAGACCTCCCAAGTGGCGGACCTGGGAGCCCAGAGCCGCGCGGTCCTCTCCGCCCCCCCCCCCTCCTCCCTCACTCCCTCCCCTGCGTATTTTGCTCGTTTTCTTCCGAGTTCCGCAGCTCGCCTGCGCTATGGCGCAGCAATTCTATTTCCCACTACTTTTTCTGGTTTTCTCTGGCCCCGTTCCTCTCTAGCACCTTTTTACAGCTCTCTCCGTGCCTTCACGCTGAAATCCCAGGCCCAGAGAAGCAAAGATGGGCTTTGTCGGAATCTGAGGAAACCAACAGGGAGCCTCTGGCCCCTGGGCGCCGCAGCAGAGTCGCAACAGGGCGCGCTTCTGCATAACGTCAGCTCGCTGGGTAATTTACCTTCCCTGGGCGTCTGTCAATATGACTAATTTCCATCGGGGTCAAAATGCCTTTCTCCGGCAGTCCATCTTGGAGCGCTCTCTTACGCGGCAGACCGGGTTAGTTGTTTTGTTTCCAGCCCTAGGAATAAATACTCTTGGGGGCAGCTCGAGAGGAGCAGAGGAATATACACGGTGTCAATTAAAAGCAGTTTTCCTTGAACTACAACGAACTGTGATTGGGCGACCTGCGTGCCTTTTAGTTCACATTACCTAACTCGTCCTTGATGCCAATGCTTTCTTTAGAAACAGGTAATCAAAAAAGAGAAATAGTGAACTGTTCAGTTTTTCTGTGTCACGTGTAAATCCCTATAGAAACATCTCCGCATTTTCAGCGTGTGATCTAAACGGCGAGTATGCGCGGGTGTCTTGCTAACCTGGCCTAGACAGACAATATATCATCCGGGCGGTGTTTTACAATAATTTCTAAACTGCTACCGACTTCTAGGTGTGAAATCAGCGCCGTGGATTTAAATATTCTCCATGACTCGGTAGAGGCTAACTATGCTGGTTACACAACTCCAGCTCACTTTTAAGAAATGTGCTGAAAGAAGCCAAAGTGGCTTATTTAGCTGGGGCAGAGCGATTCCGGGTCTGCAGCCTACTCTCCTGGCGTCAACAGGGAGCCCAAACACAGTGAGCATTCGCCTTTGAGAGCACTAAGTAGCATCCCTTGGGTGTTGAGAGAGGTAAACTTCTCCATTCCAGGAATGGAGTCCCGAAAGTCTTCAGACAACCCCTTTCCCTGCCATCTTAGGCTCAGGTACTGAGGCCCCAACTAAAAGTCTTCCCTGAGTTAAATTGTTAACAAACTTTTGAAAAAACACGCTTCTCTCCCCCAACCCCCTTCTTATGGCCTTTAGGCAAGTCAGTATTTGGACGAGGGGCAATTAGGCGCTTCGGTGAAACCCAAAGGAAATGTAAGAACTAAAAAGGCAAAGCAGAAGCCCGAGGAAGCCTCAACGAAATTGGTCTCAAGACACCGTCCCTGAACTCTGCCCTCGGGGTGGCACACGCCTCTGTCCCTAGACCCTACCTCTCACCCTGAAGGTACTCGAACGCCGGCGCCCTCGTGCCAGTCGTGCATGTACATACACACACCCCTCCTACCCTTTCTCCCCCTCTCTCTCTCCCCCCCTCTGTTGGTGCATTTATGACCTAATGAAAGTATATCCTTTAGGGAAAATTCTGTCTATAAAACGTGAAATATGAAGAACCTGTTTGGATATCCCCACTCTGGTCCAGGCCTGATCTTGAAGTTTTTTAGCACAAACACCTTGACTCCTTCTGTTACTTCCATAATCACTGTTATTTTCACTAAATGATGACAATTGGTTCTAAGTGACCTCTGCTCATTCCCTCTGGAAGGAAAAAAATGTCTCCAGCCTGAAGATCTATCTTTATTTGGGGGAAAGGCATGCCTTGGGGAAAAAATAATTTTTTTCTTCTATCCCTTGTCATCTTTGGAAAACCCTGGCTCCATATGTTCCAACTTCTGCAAGCAGCTGGGGAAACCAAGGGCTCTTTCAACTCCCTTCCTTTTCCTTCCTGCCCTCCCCTTTTCCCCAAATGCCACCTTTTGGGGTTTCACAAACATTGACCAGTTCTCTTTTCTGCTCCATCTTCTGCAATCTCTCCTAATTTCCAATATAGACTACCTTTTTGGAAATCACCTGTAGTTAACCTCCTGTTTTCAGAAAAAGGTGATCTGATTTTGTGTTTGGGGAGGATTTGTTTATTAACACAAGTGGGTAGAACTGAGATTATTCCCCGTGTGGTTTTCTTTTTTTTCTCTCTCTCTTTTTTTAAAGATTTTATTTATTTATTTGATAGACAGAAATCACCAGTAGGCAGAGAGGCAGGCAGAGAGAGAGGAGGAAGCAGGCTCCCCGCCGAGCAGGGAGCCCAATGCGGGACTCGATCCCAGAACCCTGGGATCATGACCTGAGCCCAAGGCAGAGTCTTAACCCACTGAGCCACCCAGGTGCCCCCCCATGTGGTTTTCTATATAGCATACCTTTAAATATGAAAGTCCCTATAATTCTGCTATTTGACCTTTGTCACGAGATCGGTTTAGGTTGTTTACTAGCAGGGACTATGCAACATGAAAAACTGCAGGAGATGTAAACACTAGTGTTAGCTGAAGAGCTGCATCCCCTGGTAGGGTGGAGTTGTTTGCTTACTTTTTAAAGGACACAGCAGTTTAAACTTCCAAGTCTTTTTGGCATTCAAGGATATCTAATGACCTGTGGGGGGGGGGGGCTGGGGAAGTGGGTTGATTGTGTTAACATCACTAAAGGAATTTATACCCCCCTCCCTTTTTTATTTAGGCTTAAAACATTGTTTCCTGAATAGAATTTGCCTAATAAAAACTTTTACACCTGGTTAAAGTTTAGGGAAAGGGGCAGACATCCTAGGGCAAAGTGTTTAGCCCACCCCCAGAGGAGCGAAAGGATATGTGTGGAGGGGCAGCCATTTCTAGGAAAGGATCTTGTCCTCCTCATACAAAGAGGAAAATTGTCCATTTTCAAGTGTCTATTAGGAAACGTCAGTCCTTTACAGTTGTGTTCTAGCTTAACCTTTCTACTTAGGACTGAGGGCTCAGCCAGTCTGTGTTCCCAGTAAAACCTGACTTAACTTGAGTAGCAAATAGCTTTAAACTGACATATATTCACATCGGGGAATAGGAGAGAGATATTGGAAGAGAGGAGTAGTGTGCATTTTGCCTCACCTAAAGTTTTATACTTCTGCATAGATCTGCATAAAATATTATTTTCTAATCATAGTTCTAGCTTATGACCAATTAAGCAAACAAAGATCATTTCATGTTTTTTCTAGATCTCTTTTAGATGCTCCTCCCTAATGGGTGATATTATCTCTAAATATAGTTAGCATCTAACATCTTTCATATATATCCTGATCAAATTAATTCTAATGAATAGGCAGTAATTCTAATGGTTCAAAAATCTACAAAATGTACGTGTGAATAGTCTCTCTTTCAATATCTGTCCAGGTGCTTCTCCCACTGTTCATTTCTTGAACATCCTTCCCAAGCTTCCTAAGCATAGAAAAGCAAATAGGAACATAATCTCTATGGATCTAGAATGATGCAAATTACTCCTTTTGTGTCCATTTTGCTGGTCCAGAGGATTTGGCAGTGGGGAGGGGGGGTAGTGGAGATCCCTGGAAGCTTTGAAGAATTTTAAAAGAGGCTCTCAACAAATACAATCTGGCCAAGGTGTAAGATGCCTCCTGATTGTAATTAAAAGTATCTGGGAAAGAGAAGACGGGGCACATGCAGAACACACGATTTCTAAAGCTCCAAACTGGGTTGTTTTTTTCTCTGTGGCTGCGTCCAAAGAATAAAGAAACAGGGAAGAAGGGAAGGAAGGAAAGCAAGCAGAAAGAGTGAGGTTGTAACCTTCTAGAGTTGTGGAGATGTGGCTTCTCTTTTTTTTTTTTGGTATGGCTCTTCATCTTTTGAAGCAAACATATTGGGAGACACTGGAAAGTCCTACATTGTTATGCATCAAATAAGTAACAAATTCTCTCCTACTGTAAGGGAGGTTTTGCAATGTTCTAGCCTGCAGATATCTTGAATGGGTTATAAATAATGGGGAAAGAGTTTAGGATATGCACAGGTATTATAAAACAACAGATAAGTTTGGCAATGTAATAAGTAAGCATATGTAGACCTGAGAGACCTTAGGTATTTTGTCCTTTACAGTTCAAGGAGAGATGAAGATAAAGCCAGAGTTGATTGCTCTCTATACAAAACACCTTCAGTTACATCAGAGTGGTTCTGAGAGAGGTTTAAAGGTCTTGCTGGCTGGCAGTGACTGACCTTGACCATCCTCCATGACACCCTTTGTAGAAAAAGTACCATGCACAGGATCATCCCGCCAGGGATGGAGCCAGTTCTGCTATCTAGGGTGCTCTGTGACTTCCTGGTACCTGGCCAGAACTGTGGTTGCTAAATTGGCTCAAGCCCGCATGCACCTCCTCACCACGCCTTCCCTTATCCTTGTAAATGGGGTTGGAAAGCATCTTCAACTTCTTTTTTTAAAATAAATTGTAGTCATTACTCTGAGTGTTTGTGTGTTCAGGGAGAGGGTTGCTAAGTGTATAAATGTTAAAAATTTCTCTTCTTTCACTTTGGGCTTCTCCTCCCTCTCTCTCATAGTAAAACTAGATGCACTAATAATAAGAAAAGCTCACTGCTGATACCCTTTTTACCTCCTTTGGACAGATTCTTGCCTGTCTCTCTTCGGGACCCACTGCCAGCTTTCAGTTGTAGTGGCTGTGGTTAGCTTTCAGGGGGCTAGCTTTCAGATCACCCACTGAGTTCAGCTGATGCCCTTGTAGGACCAAAGGGCATTGGTTGGTGAAAAGGACCTCCAGCCCTCTGTCCCCTGAAGCCCTGGAGCTGTTCATCAGACTGCAAGCCGAAGGCCCACAATAACTCTAATTAGAGCATGCATTTGTTGGCCAGCCTCTTGGCTGGGTTTATGAGGTTTCACTGGCGGTGCTTGAATTGGCCAGGTCAGATGAGGATTAAGGTTCTTAATGAATCATGTGACTGTAAGTGGACTGTGTTCTGGAGATCTATCCCTCCTGTTCTCTTTCCATGCCCAGCGAGAAAGGCTGGGCTGGGAGGAACCAGCCAAAGAGGGCACATTAGAAGTTTAAAATGTCCTCTTCATCTGCATCTTGGACAGACCACTTACTGGAAATACACATACAGGCACAAACACACACACACACACACACACACACACAGAGTTCAGAAGTAAGGAGAAAAATTTTTGTCTTTAAAGTATTAAGTTTAAGACTAGAAATAGACCTTTAGAGTTTATCTGTTCTAGCCATTTTTTTTTTTTTCCAGATGAGAAGATTCGGGCTCAAAGATGCTCCTTGTACCTAGCCAGCATGTGCCACTAATTAGTGACACTGGGAGTGGTGAGCTCCTCTCCTCTGGTTAGGTTGTTATTTCCAGGGATCTCTTTTTTTTTTTTTTTAATAAAGGCATAAATAAGAAGGAGGTCGCCTAAGAACAGTTTTTCAGAAAAGAAAAAATGATGTAGTGGGCCAGGCAAGAGAAGAGGTAGCCAGAGAAATGACAATCTGGGGGATGGGTTACTTGAGCAGGCCTATCTCCATCATTTCCTGAAAGTCTTTACTTGACTCCAAGACAATTATTAAAGGCTGATGTTTTCACAACACAGATACTTTTCGTATGTGTGTGTTTAAACCAGTCCAGGAGAATAGATTCTTCTCTCTTGGGGAAAGGGAATGGTGTTTTCAAAAGGGAAGCAGCTCTCATCAAAAGCCTTCGTGGATCTGGTGACAACACGGACACGCGCTTCGCTTGGAGCCTGGAAACTGTCAGGCGGTGGAGGCGGGGTGGGGGACAGCTAGTCCCGCGGAGTCCCAAGGTGAGCGCGCGAGGGCTGCATTGGGGTTTGGCGGTGGCGGGGTGGGGGGCGGGTGGGTGGTGGTAGTTCTACTGCCATATTAGTGAGACTGCCGTCCCAGGCCTTCTCCAGTGCCTTTTTGGAGTTTGGGGAGGGCTGTATCCCTGGACAGAGGCTGTGAATCGGTTAGGGAACTAACGACGATTCACAGGGAACTCTGAGGAAGGAAGGTTGGTATATGGCCCCGACAGAAAAAGATGAAATGGGGGAGAAGAGATCGCGGGAGTAGAGACAGTAAATAGGCACGAAACGGAGCTTCCGGATCTCTATAGGGAAACAGAGTCCACCCACATAGGGTGACCAGATCGGGTCCGCTGTTGGGGCTGAAGATCGTGCGTACTTGGGTTGGATGTGCCCTCTCTGTGCGTGGTGGGGAACCACCAAGGTGGCTCTGAGCTTTGCACAGTTTCACGCTTTTAAAGGGTTCTTTTTTTTTTTTTTTTTTTTTAATTCTTTTGGCGTGAGTTCTCCGTGGGATCTGAGGTTGAGGGCTCCCCCAGCCTTCGGCTATTTTTTCTTACGCCCCAGAAACAGAACTGAACAAAATTAAAAATCAGCCAAGGAAACTAAACAACAGCCCCCGCAAGCCATCCCACAACATAGCTGAAGAGCAACGTTCTGGCTTCAGCGCTCAGGTTCGAAACCGAATAAATGGAGCCAGATCTTGGATTACACCCCGGGGACAGCACTTTAATGTAAATGTAAAATATGCTTGTAATAATCACTTGTGAGCCCTGAAGCAGCTCTAGAATCTCTGTTTAATTATGGGGGCATGAGAGGAGAATTACCAGCTAATTAAATCCAATCCTATTTGTAATTCTCCCTCTGCTCCGGACGACTTTAAAATGCGAAATTGCTTTTTAAACGTGCCGGCATATGAATTTTTTAACACATGTGAAAACTAAAGGAGAAACAAGGGGACAAGGAGAAGGGGAGAAAAAAGGGAAAGCAGAGAGACGCAGGCTGCTGGGCCCGAGTCAAGGGGTTATCACACTGGATCTCCCCGCCGGCCTCGCTCTCACTGCGCTCCTGCCCGCGCTCTAAGTTTGGCCACGAATCAAGCCACTTCCTGTCTTCACAGAGGTTTCAACCTCTGCTTTCCTGCTAGTAGGACTTCTCTCCGCTCAGGGACGTCGCCCCAAGAAAAGTCCAGGGGCAAGTAGAAGGCGCGGCGGCCCGAGTCCCGTGCGCCCCGAGTCCATGCGTCCCGCGGCTGCGGGGGCCCAGGAGCCGGTTCCGGCTGACGCAAGGGAGCCGCACCGGGAGGAAGTGAGCTCACTGGGGAAAGCAGGAAAGAAAGGCGATTCGGCCGGGGAGGCGCAGGGCTGCGGCGCGCGGAGCCCGGGGGAGGAGCTGCGGGATCAGGTCCCGCCACCGGCGCCCTTGGAGGAGGCCCGGGGCAGAGGCTGGCTTTTCCGAGTGCTGGGGCCGCAGGAAAAGACTCCAGCTGGAGCCGCGCATTCTGTCCTTCCCGCTCCCGGGAACGGGACGCGGGGCCCGACTCGGGAGGTTCAGGCCTCGAGGACAGAAACCTGAGGCTGGAGACTTGCGAGGGCTTTAAGCGAGTGGACGAGGACCTCATCCCGGTGTCTCCCCACCCTCCCGCCGTGTGAGCGTTTGCTTCCATCTGTCCCTGCTCGCTCGCTCTCTCTCTCTCTCTCTCTCTCTCACACACACACACACACACACACACACACACACATCCCTACCTACTCTTCTCTTTCATTAGCGCCCCTCTCAAAACCGGGTCCTGGAATTTCGATTTACAATTAGAACGTCGACTGGGATTTGCATGAGAAAACCCGGGTGACTGCGGCCACCAATTCTTGAATGCGCCTTAGTACTAGTGAATTAGGATATTCCAGGGGTCTGTTCCGAATCTAGTACCATATGTAGCCAACTACACCGTCACCGAACTGCTCCATACAGTCTGGTCTGGGGAAACGTCCACAGCAGGGAGGCCGGCTATCTCTCCGGCACCAGGCCCTGAATGCAGAAAATGTGAGACTGCAGCCACACGCCTTTCCAAATTGACAGTGCGCCTAGCAAATGCAGTGGCACCTATCCCAAAGAGAAGCATTCCCCCCTCGGCCTCCCGGGCCGCGAGTGCTACTCCAGCCAGACGGGCCCTGCGTTCGGTCATTGCTTGATGGTAGCAGAGAGGGTTCTCGCCTGGAGGACACCTGGCGACGGCCCAGAGCCCGGCTCCCGGGGGTGGGGGTTGGAGTGGGGGTTGAGAGGTAGTTCGACGCTGTATTGGGGAGACCCTGGCCCCAGGCCTTCTCTTCTCTAGTGCCTTCCTGGAGGGCGCAGCCATCGCCCCAGGACGAAGCGCTTGGGCACCAACCTAACGCGGGGGCTCGGCCTGTGGTCTGTCTCCCCCTGTCGCCGGTCTGTGGTTTGGGAGTCCTGCAATTAGGGATTGCTGAGGCCTGGGACGGAGAAAAAAGTCTGAACCCCTCCGTGTGCCAGGGTGGGGGGATTATTGTCAGACCACGAAGAGGAGCCCTTGTCTTCAGGACAAGGTGTGTGGGGGGATGCTTGTTGGGTTTGTGTGTTCTCGATCTGGAATCGATTGGAGAAATTTCCATCAACTAGGACCTTGCCATTTCACCTCCGCTCCCACCTCCTGCGGAAAGCTCTCACATACCTCTTGTCAGCTTTACTTAGTCGATTGATAGGTTGTTTCATAAAATGAGTAAAAAATAAGTAAAAAGTCTTTATAGGTGCATAAATAGTAGAGAGGTGGTGAAGTTCCAAGAATATGCCTAGTGTCAACCTCGGCGGCTCGAACGGAGAGCCCTCAAGGCATTACTTACTGGGGTTCCTCCTCTATGCTGCCAGCTTGGCCCCCAACACCCCCACCCCTTCCGTAGTAGTCTTTGTGCGTCCCGCCCTCTCGTTCGGTCCTTAATGCCTCCCGCACAAGTTCCCTCCGTGGTCCCTGGCCGGTAGCAGCGCCTCCTGGCGCCACGCATGAGGGAGCAGGGACTCCGAGCCTTCCGGGCCAGACGGCGGAGGGGCCTCGCCGCCTGATTTGGAACCTCTCCATTTTCCCACACTATTTCACTTTCATATTACTTTTCACACCCTGTTAGGCAGTAATAGCACTGGACCTACTAAATACTTCCATGCGCCAGCCAGCCCTCCCGCGACCGGTCCAGATCATCCACCTTCCCCCGGCGATGGGAACGAATATCGCTCTCCCATCTTGCGGGGAGTAGTCGGCCTCTTCTCCGCTCTCTGGGATCTACCTCCAAACCCTGGTAAGGTGATGCTGGTGGTGGCCGGTGGTTGGAAGCCCTCAGGTGTGGCGGGGGCGTTTCGGGGGGAGGAGTTGGAGAGTTGAGGACTCTTTTGGCTTTTGGTATTTGTGTGAGGCTAGATTGGCGATTCTTTAAAGACCAAGGCCTGCCTGTTGGCCTTAAGCGAGGAGGAAGTCCTGTCCCACATAATAAGCACCACCTCTTCGCCGGCGGTTCTGGAGCTCCGGGCCCAACGGGTAGCATTTGGACTTTAAGGGATTCTGAGAGAGCAAATCGCAATGCTCTCCCCACCCCCACGCCCTCCGGCAGCCTTGCAGCAGCTCTGAGAATCTGGGGTTGCTCTATAAATCTGAGCCCGGGGTGGGGGTGGGGTGGGGGAAATTAAATTAGACCCCTGCGGCCTGTCGGTGTAAGGAACGTTCTGGAGGAGAGCACAAAGCAGCAAGGTTGGCCAGGGGAAGCCACCACCCTTCACACCAAGAGTTGCTTGCCCTTTGGTTGTCAAATGAATTGGAGTCACTCGCGCCGGGACATCCACCCGCCGCTTTCTGAGACCAGTTACAGCAGACTGTGCTCCATTTGGTGCACTAGGGACCGCAGTGCTGGGGGCTTGCCTAGGCTTGGTTCTGGGCTCCTAGAAGGCGCCTGCGGGGAGGGACTGAGAATCTGCCACCACAGCAGAAGTGAGGCCGGTGGCCGTGAGGCTTAATCTGAAAAGTCAGGGAAGTTAAGGGTGGTTCTCTGCTATTCTTCCAGGACCTCTCCTCAGTTCTATCATCAAGAAAAGAGGGGTAGGGGTAACTGGCTGGCTCAGTCCATATAGTAGGTGACTCTTGATCTTGGGATAGTGAGTTCAAGCCCCACCTTGGGTATAGAGCTTACTTGATTTAAAAAAAAATTTTTTTTTTTTTTTTTTAAATTTTGGTGGGGATGTGCCTGGGTGGCTCAGTGGGTTGGGCCTTTGCTTTCAGCTCAGGTCAGGATCTCAGGGTCCTGGGATCCAGCCCTGCATTGGGCTCTCCGCTCAGCGGGGACCCTGTTCCACCACCTCACCCCTCCCCCCACTTGTGATCTCTCTCTCTCTCTGTCAAATAAATAAACAAAATCTTCAAAAAAAATGTTTTTAAATAAAGAGAAGTAATAAACTCTGCCTGCTCCTACCTCTAGAACATGGGAGAAAGAACTACTTTTAATGAGAGCCTATTAAGTGTCAAGCATTTTACAGGCTGTATGTTTAATCTTCACAAACCATAAGAGGAGTATTTTCACACCTTGTGTGCTTACCAGGAAACTTAGGTGCACAGAGGGAGGACCTGGCCAGAGCCATAGATGTGTGCATCCAAACAAACTCCAGGCTTCCTTACTACCAGGGTCTTGCTTCTAGCAATGTCTTGAGAGTTGATGACACCATGAAGGGTCCTGCAACCTGGGCCAGGTCTCTTGTTACCCTTGAAGAGGGAGATGAGCTGCTTTCTGTGAGTTTCTAATATACATTCCCAGGAAGTGATTTAAGTGATGGAAAATCCAGATCTAAGGAGTTGAAGCTTTGAACACCATTCTAAGCTGTAACACCTTTATATCTATTCCTCCAAATGTTCATGACAAAGTCCAAGTTAGCAGGAATCTCTTACGCAACTAGAGGAGTCCAGAGTCTGTCATACACATGTCCCTCACTGTCACTTTTCTTGCTCCATCACACCAGGGTTGAGAAGATTTAAACTCAGACTCACTGGATCTGATTTTCTATTCTTGCCAATATAACAATTAAACTGGTCCCAAAGCACTCCCCTTCAGCCTGGAGCTTTGGAGCCTGGGGAGACCAACAAAGGAATTACCTTGGTTCCTAACTTCCAAGTGACACCTTAGACCTTTCTCCACTTGTCAGGACCGGAGTTTGTCCAGGGAACAAAAGAGACCACCTACCCCTAAGCTGGGGGAGGACTGAGTGTGGGCTCTGGACACACATGGTTCAACTTTTGGCAGTGAAATCCTAGGAACTCCACCACCCAGACATTTTTATTGGCTCATCCACCTCTCAGCACTGGTTCAGTATTTGCTTCTTGGTGTCATGGACTTTCCATCTGCAGAGAGGTTTCTAATGATTGTTTGCTCACACTGGAGAAAACGCCTTAGACTTTGGATCTGAGGCATTCACGGAAGGTAGGAGGGCTGAGACAGAACAGGCAAAGCGGGAAAGCAAGGAAGGAGAGGCACAGGCCTGGGGGTGGGCGGGCAGGCCATTGTGGTTTGGGAGTTGCTTAGGGAAACTTTTTCTGTTTCTTCTCCTACACAGATACAGTCCTAGTCTAGATCCTCTCCATTGTCTACGTATTTTCCCATTTTCCTTCTTCTTTACTCTCCTGATGTTGGGCCTGGCCGAGGAGAATTAGAGAGCAAGATACCCACATTTTTCTCTTTTGGTCAGTTGCTGCATGGGACACAGATTCCAAGTAGGTATTGAGGACAAATTGTTGTGAAGAGTTCCTAAAGCTATATCCATCCTGTTGAGCCCTCTGTTCCCACTGAGCATGGGAGGTAATTTCTGGGGTATCAGGGGCATTTCCTGAATTTCTGGTTAACCTAAGACCTCTGGATCCTAATTTCCCCTGGAGCACTCTTGCAAACCTGGAGGCAGCTAAATGGGTGGTCATTGAATAGAATTAAAAAAACAAAAAAACTGCCAGGGAATATTAACTCACTTTATTGTGAGTGGTTGTGGTGGGAGAGGGAGAAACAATGGTGACTTCCTAAGTACCAACTAGTTAAGTCTCTCTGCCTCCTCCCCACGGTTTTATTTTACAACTATTGATTATCTAGCTCAGTGGTGACAAACAAGGCAGATGGCAAGCTAGTACAAATCAAGTTAAGAAAGCTAGACCGCTGGGGCGCCTGGGTGGCTCAGTGGGTTAAAGCCTCTGCCTTCTGCTCAGGTCATGACCCCACATGGGCTCTCTGCTCAGCGGGGAGCCTGCTTCCTCTTCTCTGCCTGTCTCTCTGCCCACTTGTGATCTCTATCTGTCAAATTTTTTAAAAATCTAAAAAAAATAAAGAAAGAAAGCTATACCACATATGCCTATTTCTCCTCTAGCACACTCTGCCATAGTTTCTGCTGCTGCTTATGGCTAATGGCACCTCACTGGACTTTAGGAACACCAACTGGAAGAGCCTGACCTTGAGACTAGGACTAGGTTGCCAGTTTGAACTGAACTTGGTTTTCCCTCCTTTGACCAGAATGGCATGACTCAGGTATAAAATCTCTCCTCTCAGAGACACTGGCAGTCTGGAAACTCTTTAAAAAAAAAAAAAAAAGGAATCAATAAACTCGAGAGCGATATTAAAAGAACAGGGAACTGTAGGAAGAGAGGGAATGGAAAAGGAAAATACTCGTACACAAAAACTGGGTGTTTGGAATTCTACCTGAATTCCCAATGACCGAAGCTAAAGCTTGTTTGTCTGCATTGGGTTTCTCCACTGGCTTCTCAAACCCAGTTCCCTTGCTCAGTATTTCTGGGGGCTTTTGCCTGGGAAGGGCACATTCAAGTAGGTTTGGTGTCCAGCAGGGCTCTACCCACTAGTAGTGGGTAGGGGCAGCGGGAGGTGGCAGCAGGGAGTGAGGTGAGAAAAGCCCTGTGAAGTGGGGTATGTCAGGTGGACGCCCTCCCCATCCATACAGAAGGGCACTAGCAGCTGCCACCCAGCACCCCCCGGGAGCCGCTGGGCTCCAGGTCACTCCAGGTGACTTGAGCCAGAGTGCTCTTATTACAGTTATTAATGACCAGACTGATTTTTTAAGCCAAGACCAAAAAGAAATGGATCCAAATGAAGAAACCAGGGCAGCTTGGATTCAGTACGATGGCCGTAAGCCAGGGGATTGCACCACTGACCAAGTCCCTAGCTGCTTCTTCAACATCCACTCCCTGCCAGACAGGTTCTGAGCTCCAGGTTTTGTAGTTGTATGGGGGTGGAAGGCAGTTATAGGAAACAACTAGTCTATGCCTGCTTATGGCTGGCAGAAAATGGGGTGTACTCCTGGCATACTTAAGACTTACTACCTCTAATTCCTCCTCAGCAGTATGTTTAAGGTAAGTTTCTCCTTTGTTAAGGATGACCAACCCCACCCCCAACATCCATCAGGAGTTTGGACAGATCATGGACTCCTGGAGAATTAAGTATCTAAGATCCCTCTTGACCTCCCTGTCAGAGGCAAGTGCTTTGTGCATTTTGTGGCCAGGTACAGCTGGGTTGGGTCCTGGCTTCTAGACTTACTGGTTTTGTGATCTCCAGCTAGCATCTTAGTCTCACAGGGTTTGTTTCTGCGTTTGCAAAACCAGGACATTTGCCCAATAAGGGGTTTGAAAGTGCCAGTCCTAGCCCTGGCGGTCCTCAAGGTCGTGCATAAGTTTATTCATCCTGGGTGGGGGAGGGGGAGGGAAGATGCATTTTCTTTATAGAAACTCCAGAAATGTAACAAAACTTACAGTTCCCTTTCCCACAGGAGGTATGGCTTGCTAGGCTCCCTCTCCCCCACCCACCACCAGCTACTAGCAACTCGGAAATTTTCAAATCCTTCCCTCTGCATCTCACCAGTGCATTCTAGATCTTGCCCCTGTTTACATTCTCTGACTCTGGTGGCAAGGTTTGATTTTTTGCATTCTTGTTAACACTCTTCAGTTAGTTCTAATAACCTCCAGCTACACTTCCAGAAAGCCCATATTCAACAGAAGATGGTCCCTCAAAGCAGGCCAGAACCCCCTGCAAAAATTCAGACCTTTGAGGCCAGAAGAGCACTGCCCCCTGCCCTCCTGCCTGGGGGTGGGGCGAGCCAGTCCGCAGGTGTATGACTAGGTGTTCTAGATATGGGAAGGATGTGAGGACTAGCTGGCCACAGGGACCCAGGGGCAACACCCCCACTGGTGGTGCAGGATCCTTTGCTAGGATGAACCTGAGAATTTGGGCTGTGGGAAGTCTCGTGGGCCTTCATTCCACTACCCCTTCTCTCAGCCTTTGCCCAGGCAGCGGAAGGTTCAAGGTCCACGTGTCCGGGTCCCTCCCAATGCACAATGCTTCCCATTGAGTCTTGAAGAGCTCATGGGCTCCCTTCACATTTTTTTTCACTTAAGAAAGTAAATGTCTTGGGTCTATTTCCACAGTGGTCAGGCACTAATAATTATAGAAGATGGCCTTGCAGAAACTTGGCTGTTGTGGCCTGAGGACCCTGGGGCGAAGTAAGGCACTTGGGACTTTACATAGGAAACAAAAACAAACCTTTAGTTTACAGGATCTGGGTAGGGTCCAGAACAAAGAGATCCCAGGGCTGGAAACAGGGCTGGGGGGGGGGGTCACCTGGATTCCCCATTCCAAAACAGGGGCCTCTGTCACCTCTCAGGTGAGAGCTGGGGAGGCATCAAATCAGTGAGACCTGGACTGCACCTGTCCAACCTGAGCAGATGCTGTCTGCCAGGACCCCCCTCCAGGGCGTGCATTCAGCCAGCACCACCATTCAACTGGGACTCAGAAAAATCTCTTAAACTTGCAGACTTGGAGAGAGAGGAAGGTAGCCAGGCAACGGAATTGCGGAAAACATCCTCTCGGTCGCATGAACTTTATTGTGGATCAGGAAGTTATCTAACAGCTGCCAAAACCCTTCTGACTCCACTGCTCCAAATGTTGACTGTTTCTCACACCTCACTATTGGGTACTGAGTCTGCTGCCTTGAGGGTTATTCAGATTTCCCATTCCCTTTCAGATTCGATCTACCCCCACCAGCCTGGATGCATTTGGAGATGATTTCCTTTTTTTGCATTCAGGAGACCATGTGGCTCCCATACATACCTGGGCTGGCAGTTTCCCCACCCACCCTCCTTAAGGGGAATTCCAAATCTTTTGAGGAGGGAAAGCCGGGTTGAGAAAGGGTCAGAAAAAGGAAGCTGAGCCTGAAGTCCAAGCACACATTATTATATTCTCCTCCAGGTGCCTCTGAATCATTTCGGGGGAAAAAAAAGTGCAGCACAAGAAGTAATTTTAATGGGCAAACTCCCTTTCTTTCGCTAATTCCCAGTTCTGAGCCAGGTTCATGAGCAAGAACCTAGCCTTAAAAAAAAAAAAAAAAAAAAAAAGAACCTAGCCTTCTGTGGCCTTGTATCTCCCATAGAGTCTGGTAAAGGTATTGAGCACACAGTAAAAGCTCAGACAAGAGATCCTGGTTGACAAAACGGATGCTTGGAAGGCGGCAATTATTTGAGAGCAAGTCTAAGTAAAAGCGCGCCTGTGCCCATTCATTTAATTTCAGGCTCACATACAAGATTACCTCAAGGATCTGCTCTTACATCTCAATCCAGCGCCCCAACACAAGGCGATTTCCCCTGGATAACTCTAATCTTGCCATGAGAGAGCCCCCTCCAGGGGTCCCATTTGCAGACGCGCCTCTCTGTGACCCCTGCCTGGCAGTGCTCCTTTCCTCACCCTCGAGGGTCAAGGTGAGCTGAGCCCACATGACTGAGTCAGACTCAATCCAGATGACCAGGAGCAGAGACCTTCCTGGAGGCCAGAGCACAGAAAGGCCATTCCTCGTGCACCCAGTGAATTTACTCTGGGTAAAGTGGCGTCCCGGGCCGTGTCCGAGTCCCTGCGACGACGGGTGGGACTGTAAATGCCGAGGCGGGCTCTCTGGTTCCCCGCTTCACGCAAGCCCGGGACATTCCGAGCCCCTAGGAATCCCCTTTTCTGGTCGGCGGAGAGCAGATTTGGACGTGCTCGAGCACTAGGGCTTGACTGCAACTCTTCAGAGGGGCCCCGATGTCATCCAACCCGGCGTCATCATCGGCCAAGGTCATTGCTGTTCCCTCCCTGCGTTAAATTGTCGGTTGCCTTTGGTAATTATCCGTAAGCGCAGAAAGCTGCCGCGTGGCGCGCACCCCGGAAGCGCTTCCCGAGACCCGGAAGCAGCGGGAGCTCGGGCGCTGCTCTGCCCGCGTGGGAGCCTTCCTCGTCCCGCCCACCTTTGAGGGACCCCAGTTTGGAGGCCTCGCGTCGCCCGATAGCCGGTCCCAGGTTCGCGTCACCCTCCTGCCACGCGGCGGGGAATTTCCCGCCTCTGGGTGTCTCACTGTTGGCGCGCCCGGGCCTCCCCGTTCCCGGAGGAACCCCGAGTGGCTTTAGGTCCCTCGGTTAATCGCCGCTGTGTCCGGCCGTGGGTAGAGGGAGGCACAGAGGAGGAGGAATTTACAGTCGGCGCCTGAGTGACTCGTAAGCTCCGGAAAGGTCAGAGTGTAAATTTACCGGGCATCTTTCGTTGTGATTCACAATTCTGCAAGTAATAAAAGGCCCACCCCTCCAGTGTCCCGCTTTGTTGGCCTCGCCCGGGCGAGCCGCAGTGGGCGCGAACGCGGGGAGGGCGGGAGGCCCCTGGGCGCACCCCGCTACTCGCGGGGGAGCCGGGCTCGCGGGCGCCGGGCGGGCCCCGTGACCCGCCGTCCTAAGAATGCTGCAGATCCAACCTGGGCTCGTTTCCGTGACGCAGGAAACATCTGGGGAGTTTGCGCCGGGCGTTTGGGAAACTACTTACTTCCGAGCTTGGCGCGAAGGTGTTTTAGGATCCAGACAAACGCGGGCCTGAACGGGGGATGAGGCCAGGTCGGGGTGGCAGCCCTGCCAGCTGCCGGGGTGCACGCTGGGGAGCGAATCGGTGGCGAGCGCTTGGGTGAAGGACGAATTAAACACTTAGGGCCTGGTCCGCCCGTTCTGGCCTCATTGTTTTAATGTCTGTAGTACTTAGGCACAGTTTGAGAAAGAATAATGTCTTTACTTTCAGAAAAAACATCAAAGACCAGGGGCTGCTCAATATGGAGCACATATGGTAGTCTCCGAAGGCCTTGCCTGCCAAAACATGTTTCTCAGTATTTTTCTCCTTTCCTTTTTCGATCCCACCACCCCCATCTTTTTTTTTTTTTTTTTTAATCTCCCCAAATGGGAGGGAGCCGCGGGCTCGGGTTACCTAGGACGTGTTGCGTTTACAGGAGGCAGTTGGCGGCTCTGCGGAGGCATCAATGAAGCCTTTCAGGAACTGAGTGTACCCCAGGACGGGAACCTTGAAGATGGGCCGGCTGCAGGAGCCAGGCTGGGGAGGCCTTGACTCGCCCAGGACCCAGAGCCGGCGGTGCAGAGTGAGGCCTTATCAGATTCAGAGGCTGTGGGTCGCTTTTGGCATTATATCTGAAAAAGCACGTTTTCCTGTTAGTGCTTCCTTAATGCGGTCAAGTTACACTAGCTGAATCCCCAGGCCTTAGTACAGTGCTCGAATAGGGGGCACTTAAATATTTATTGAACGAATGTTAAATGTACTAAGTGAAGGCAATAGCCTGCAAACTACTTTTTTTTTTTTTAACTTCAGTCTAAACAAGAGTTAGTTGCAAAGTTCCTCTTCTTCTTTAACTTGCAGCTATTACTACTACTACTCTGCTGCTGCTGCTATTACTACTATGTAGACCACTGTCCCAGGTTTTTTCTTATGTATTTAGCAGAGAGAGGTAGGAAACAGCTGGCTGAAAGTTCAGGCAGTTTGCTTCAGGAATTTCTCGAGAAGAAATCTCAGAATGTCAGGGTCATTCATCTGATCTAGTTCAACTTCTGAATTTCTCTGAAGATGAACTGAGACCCAGAAAGGTAGTTACTTATTCAGGGCACACAGCTGGGAGGGAGCTGGGAAAGAGCCCTCTTTCCCTTGCCTAGTGCCTGCAGGGCTCACTACTTCACATTACCCTCAAGGGAAGGACAAGCTGGATAATTTCCTCTCTTTTAGCTTCTCCTATTAAATGGATTCCTATCATCACCTCTGAAAAATGATATTCTCCTTCAGCAAATTTACATGTAGGGTAAGTATTAAAAGCAGGGGTAAATTCTTGGGGCTCCCATTTAAAAGAAGAAGCATGCTGTCGCCAGAACTTCAGCTTTTTCTAATGCAATATTAATGATGGTGGGGGAAGGAAATACATGGCACATGGAGCTGATTAAACATGAATCTTATCGTATCTTCCCGTGTTCTGATACCTTATACGACTTATACAGAGAGAGCAGTGGGCAAATTACCTGACAAGTAGTTCAAAACTCTGGACTTTAGACCTGGCTTTACCATCAACCTACTGCATATCTTGACCAGTCAATCAATTTTGCTGGATCTATTTCTCTCTCTCTGTCAAGTATGTGTATGCACACACACACATACACACACGTGTATGTGTGTATTATGTGTCAATAATATATACACATATATATTAATTTTTAATCTAGGTGATCTGTTCATAAATCCAATTCTTGTATCTCTGATGTATCAACATACAGTGAACACCTTACCCATTCCAGATGGAAAAACAAGAGTCAACACTGGAACCCTTCTTATTCTTGTATTAGTACTGAGTGAATATTAAACTGGCAAAGTGCTTTAGAGATGCTTCTGCCCCTTCATTCTGGAGCCAAGAGCTGATTTCCCCATGCTGATATTGTATAGCTGGAGAGCTCAAGTTAGCTTCCTGCTCAGGAAGAGAGTTCCTACTTCCTGAAGAAAGTTACTGCAAATAGAGGGGTCCACAGTCTACATGACTGGTTTAAATGAGCATGGATCAATTAGGTTCTTTAAAAAAATTTTTTTTAAGATTTTTAAAAAATTTCTTATTTTTAAGCAATCTCTGCTCCCAAAGTGGGGCTCACACTCACAACCCTGAGATCAAGAGTTGCATGCTCTACTGACTGAGCCATCCAGCTCTGCTGCTGGCCGCCTTCTAGCATGGGTCAATTCTTTAGGAGGCTTCCTTCTACTACCCATTTATTCACATTCCTTGCCCCCACTTTCTCATTCAAACCAGGAATAACTACCCAGAACATAATAGTTTTGGGTTCAGGATAGTAAATTTAAAGCAGAACTGGAAGTCAGTACCATTTTACTTGGGCAGTGGTTCTTTAAGTTGATCAGCTCTGTTGCAGGAGACTTTGAGCTCTCAAGGCTCATTGAGACAAAGGTTAGGGTTCCTCTAATGAGGAGGTTAGGAGCTGGTCTTGTTTTTAGAGTCTCAGATCCAACATAAACCCTAGTCAAATTTAATAATGAGGCAAAATAATAGAATAAGGCCAATGTTCATATTTATATTCAACTGATCCTTTCCCCTCACACAACAAACTCCCAAATTATCAATGTCTAGGGTGAGTTGCAGGAGGAGCTAACAAATTATCCACGGTTAAGAATAAGATGATAAAGCTGTTCTTGCTTGTTTGGGGGGAACACCTTCTTGATGATAAAATGACTTGGGGACTGTCTGCCACATTGAAAAATCAAGTCTAGTGCACTTTCTCCCTCCTGTCTGCCTGATTCTGGTTGACCTTGACTAGCCTGATGCTGCCTGGTTGGAATCCAGAGTGTTTCAAGGAGCAGTTGTGATGTGTTTTCCTTGGGTATGGAGTGAGACAGAAAGCTTCTCTGCACTGAAACTGACTTTTCCTCTATCATCTTCCTGCTTGGGACCTTGATGACTTGGGGGCTAAAAGAACCCCACATAGCACCAGATTTGAGGGAATCTTCCTGAGCAGGGACTTGGGCATGTGGAATTGGTTTGCCCAGCCCAGACAGCCACTCTGGGATGTTGTCCTAGGCATACAGAGAAAGGATGGAGCTGAAAATTCAGCCAACTGGAAGTTGGCATGTTGCCTCTTGTGTTTAAATCTGGCTGATAGGGACACCTGGGTAGCTCTATGGTTAAGCCTCTGCCTTCAGCTGGGGGTGTGATTCCAGGGTTTTGGGATCCAGTCCCACATTGGACTCCTTGCTCAGCAGGGAGCCTGCTTCTCCTTCTGCCTGCTGCACTCCCTGCTTGTGCCTTCTCTCTCTCTCTGACAAATAAAAAAATAAATGAATAAAATATTTAATTAATAAATAAATCTGGCTGGTAATGTAAATTGTTCTTTGTGGCTATAGCTGTGCAATATTGTAGAAAGAGATCCTCTTAACATCATCCTCAGGATCCTGCTTTGGGCCTTTGCTTATATGAAAACCTCTCCCTGAGCAATAAACATAAGACTGACTTCCTGAGGTCATGATGGAGATTAAATGAGAAAATCTACTAAAAGTGCTTGCCCTGGTGCCAGATATATAGCAAGTACTCAATGCATTTTAGCAATTATTATTAACCGTTCTATGATTTCATTTGGTGGTAAGGACGTATTTGTCTGTAATCCAGACCTTTTCTGGGCTTGCTAGACCTGAATATCCAACCCCGTACTGGAGGTCATTTACATGTAGATGGACTTTGATTTGTAAGACCCACCATGCTCAAAACAGATTGGAGTTCTAGTTCCTGCTGCACACTCAGAGTCTGTTCTCCTAGTCTCCGTGACCACACCACCACCAGTCAGGAGCTCAGGCCAGCGACCTGGGAACTGTCACCAGCTACTCCTAAATAGCTCAAATCCACACACGACTTCCTGCCTAGTAATGACAAACAGCGAGTTCTGCCTGTTATCATTCCATCATTTCCCCTACGTTATACTCTGCAGTCTGTCCTCACAGCAGCGGGAGTGATCTTTATGCAATGCAATTTGATCATGTCATTGCTCTACTTTAAATCTTTTATGCATTCCCCATAGACGGCAGGAAAACTCAAATGCTGAGTGTATAATGCTCTTTATAGCCTCCTTTCTCACCACTTTCCCTTCACACCTGCGAAGCCCTGGCTCTATTGAACTACACTGAGTTTCTTTGTGGGTTTTTTGTTTGTTTTGTTTTATTTTTGTTTTGCCTTCATGTCTTTGCACACGTTGTCTTTTGCCTGGTACCCAGCTCCTTCATCAGACTCCTGCTTGCCCTTCAAAATTCAGCCTCTGTGTTCTCTTCTTGGAAGCCTTCACCAAGCCTCAGGCTGATTACAGGGTTTTTCTCCTGAGTTTTACAGAGTTTTATAGGATTATAATTGCTTTCTCTTCTCCACTAGGTGTAAGTTCCTTGAGGGCAGTGGAATAAATATTTAATCTTTGTGGCCACAAGGCTTTCATGCCTGGCCCACAGTAGGTGTTTATCACGTTTGCTGAATATGAGAATGACCCAGAATGAAAATAAATGACTGGTTCTGTAGCTTCATATCATCAAAATTGGGGGATGTTATTTTTCTGAGCCTCAGTCTTCTCATCTGTAAGATGGGGACTAAGAATATCCCCTATTATTGTGAGGATTAAATGAAAAGTGAATGCAAGCCTTCTGTCAACTGTGTAGTGCCATACCTCAGCCGTTGTTATAAGTACAGACCCACATTTCCAATGCATGTATATGTTTTCATTCGTGTACTTAATGTGCACCTACTGTATGCATCCATACGTCTGTGTTGTTTACTGGCATGGTTACATGGAAAAACATACAGTTTTGCAGAACCTTTACAAACAATGTCCAAACATACCTTTCTCTAGATTCTACCCTTTAAAAGACTTGCTCAATAGGTGGATGAATACTTTTGATAACTAGTCCAGGTTCTGGATAAAGCAGTTTGTAGCAGTGTCCTCCAATTAGCAGCTATTCTGTGGAATCATTATATCCAAACACACATACACAAACAGTGCAAATTTATAGAACACTGAATGGGTAATTACAGCCCATTACTATTTTTACTATAGCTATTATTGTACCTTCCTACTCCAACGGTAACATTAAAACACTTTCCTGCCAGCTTTTCATTTTATTTTTACATGGGTCACTTGGAACAGTGATGGATGGCGTTGTTTTCCTCGTCTTGCATGTGAACAAACGGAGACATGGAAGGTTCCTTTAACAACCTGCCCTCCTTCCAGTGTCGCCACCGGGTGGAGATCAGAACCCTCGGATGCCCTTTCTCCTGTCTTCTTTCTTTTTCCATGGGTCGGCATAGGAAGTTTGCACAGAATAAGTGATTGCTGCAAATGAGCCAGAGCTGACCAAGGTGTAAACTGAGCCGTGCTTACGTCTAATGCTTTGAGTTGCCACAGTTATTTCTGTACATCGGACCGGCCTTAAGTGTGGAATCCGCTATTCTCACATCAGTTCCCGGTTTTGTTCAGTTCCAGGCAAGGTAATTGCCTCTCATTCCGCAGCGCACAGTTGCTAGCTGCCTGGCTGTCCCGGGGGCTTTGAAGTACAGAGCACCCCAAGGCTTGCTAAATACCGCCGAGGCCGGCGGTGCAGAGGAGCGCGCCGGGTCCTCTTCGACTTCAGCCGCCTGCCGATCCCGTTCTTCTTTAAAAAGCCAGGTGGCGCCAACTCTCAACCCCTGCAACAGCCGGTGGATCCTCCGGCCCGCGCCGAGCGGGGAGGAGAGATGGGGGAAGAGCCCGGCCCCAGACGGGCTCTTTCGCTCTGCGCCCTCCGCTCTGCAGAAAGGAACATGTGCTTTTCTCTTCTCCATGCGCCTCGCAGGATGACGGCAAGCCCAAAGGGAAACGAGGTGTCCTGTGTGCCACATGGAGCTTGGGGAACGGAAATAATTAAAGCCAAGAGGTTTCCTGGCTCTTCGCGGTGTTTACGGTGGGTTTTGATTTGGGGAAGGAGAGCGAGGAGAGGTTAAGGCCGGTTCCAATCTGCCAGCATCCTGTATCTGTCTGTGCAGCAGATGATGCGTGGGGCCAGAAGGGCGCTTGCGCCTGGGTGTGCCCAGAGCTGTGGGTGCAGGAGCAGGTCTCGGGGGTTGTGTGTGATGGCCTACCTACTCCAATAACAGAGTAGGTGCGTGTTTATTAAAAAAAAAAAAAAAATAGAAATCCTCCCAGCTGTGAACAGAGGGCTTTGAGGTTCCCTCCTATGACAGCTGAGGGTCTGAATCTATTATGGAAGGCACACGTTTCAATTTTCAAACCCCATTTTTTATCCTTTAAATGTTTCCAGTCTTTGAACTACTGTTATTTAACAGGAAGATGGGAGAAACTCCATTATAT
This sequence comes from Mellivora capensis, assembly GCA_004024625.1. Lineage (NCBI taxonomy): Eukaryota > Metazoa > Chordata > Mammalia > Carnivora > Mustelidae > Mellivora > Mellivora capensis. Next base: position 34,993 of record PISX010002332.1, on the reverse strand, counting down.
GAGTATATCGATTTACTTGATCTAAACCAAACCTCACTGAATAAAAGATGTTTGTTGGAACTTACAAAATAACTACTAATCTGGTAACTGAAAATTTAGGCATCGCATGTGCTGCTGTTGCAAATCATCACTGAATTTGGAGATGAATTCAATAAAAGTAAGGGGTTTTGTTGTTGTTGTTTAATTCCCCGGAGCACTAAGAGTAGAGTTGGTATTATGGCCTATAACAATTTTAAGATTTTAACTGAAATGACAGTAACATCCATACAAACACATAGAGCACTCAGCAACATTAGTAATGATGACAGTGTGCTATTAATGCTGCTTTTTATATGGTGCTGGTGGTGTGTTTATTGCAGCGTGTGCTCTGGGGCCATGTATCTTAAAGTGCAGGTTGCCAACCATTAGTAACCCATGAAATCGACCCTCTGGGATTGGAGCAGTATTTTTTTTTTTTAATGAAATAGAAAATAATGAAAAATATCAGAAGGATGTAAGAATAAATGCTCTTTCACAAATCGTTTTTTTTTTTCCTCCCCATTTTTGTATACATATGTCCTGGATCACAGGGCAAAATATCTTTCTTATCATGGTTTACATTTGAAAAGGAGTCTGAAGGGCGCCTGGGTGACTCAGTGAGTTAAGCCTTTGCCTTTGGCTCAGTTCATGATCTCAGGGTCCTGGGATCCGGCCCCTCATCAGGCTTTCTGTTCAGTGGGGAGCCTGTTTCCCCCTCTCTCTTTGCCTGCCTTTCTGCCTACTTGTGCGCGCGCTCTCTCTCCCTGTCAAATAAATAAATAAAATTTTTCAAAAAAAGAAAGAAGGCGTTTGAAAGCTGTGGTTTTTAATTAAAAATTTATTTTATTTTATTTTTTTAATAATCTCTAAACCCAGTGTGGAGCTGAACTCACAACTGGGTGATCAAGAGTCACATCCTTTACTTGACTGAGCCATCACCGCATCAACCCATGCCCTACCACAAGCCAATCCCCTAACACTCTAGGCTGCCAGAGGATCCGATCCAGAGGAGGGTGACTCCAGCAACAACGCCAACTCTCAGTGGTTAGTTTGGGGACGCTACCTCTTGAGGGGGACTCAGGAGAGTATGGGTTCAGGGCATCTTATTCTTGGATAGATCGAGAAGTAAAGTGATTCACTGTAGAGTCCCCGTACGACTGCTAGTTACTGCCTACACGATCACCACTCTGAAGTTTCTCTGCCTCCTTGTAATATGGGGCCTAGGAGTGTAAAATCCAATTCCCAGTCACCTTTGCAGCTAGAATTCAAGGTTCTGATAATGAAATGCAATCACATAGGATTAAAAGGCCAAAAAGACAAGCATGCTCTCTTCCTTTAGCTTGTGGGTGCACAAGAAGACTCTGGAAGGCATGAGTGTGGTCAGTGGCTGCATTCCATGGTCCACTGTCTAGTCACCAGCCTTGTGGTTATGGGGGCTCTGACGGCTTCCCCTGACTCTATTCATCCAACCCTTCCACTCGATAACTTGCGTTAAATCCCTCTGAGCTCGAAAGATCTAGATTGTCTTCTGTTTCCTGTATTAAACCCTGACTGATCCAGGGAACGAGGTTGTTTGGGAGCTTTGTACCCAAGGTCGGGATTAGTGTGGGCAGAGAGGGTAGTAGAGACCCTGCAGGTAGTGAGATGACTGTCCTCAGCTGGTGGCAATTTGGGTGCGCCAAGCCAGATCCCAGCGAGCTTGCCTGCCATCCAGAAATCGGGAGGGCGAAGAGATGAGCATGCTGAATCGCTGTCATCTTGTTCTGCCTCTCGCAGGAAAGCCTCACTTCTGCTGGCACCCCCGTCTGATTTTCACAGCAAAGCAGGAAAAACAGCAATTTTTGGAGCATTCAGGCAAACATTTTTACTAAGGCTCAATGACTGTCTGCCCTGCCCATTTTGATATTTGATTCTCACTGTTCTGTGCTATGCTCTCATATCTGGGCACTCACTCCATGATGAGGTTATCACCGATTTAACGGAAGATAGTGACTTTTCTATTTCCAGCCTGAGAATGAATGATGAGTTACTTGGGCAAGTCAGCTTCACTCAGTGGATCTGGGAGTTGAGTGGATGTTGCAAATTTCTGCTACAGCCCAGGGAGTAGGGCTGTCCTCTCTGCCCACTTTGTTGCCTAAACCCTAGCTTAGGGCCTTGCACCTGCAGGAGCTGATTCATTGACTCATCAGTTCTTCTGGAGCAGAGATGACACCAAATATATGTCACTTAATTAATCTTTGTCCAGAAGGAACTGATTACTCTGGTCACTGTGTCCTTGTTCACAAACGCATGGTACTGCCCCCTGCGGGAGGCACGCACATCCCCACTCCAGCTTGCAGCTGTGGTCACGTGAGATTGGCCATGGCCAATGATGTCTGAGTGGAAATTACTGTCTTTGGTCCTTAGTCCCTCTAACCGCATGTCAGCAATGACGCTGATACATACAGGTGACTTTAGCTTGGGGCCCCTGAGCAAAGAAAGTGGAGCAGGGCTGTCGGAATCCAGAGTGGACATGTTGCTAATGAATTCTGGACTTGTTAATTTACTTCTGTGAAGTAATTGGCATTCTTTTACAACCTAATAGATCACACACCTTGTCCTGGCCAGAGTTTGGTCCCAAAGGCCTGGACTGGGCATGCTCAGGTCTTTCTTCCCAGGGCACCAATCAAATCACCCTTCCTCCCTCACAGAGGCTGGAGGGGATGCTCCAAAGGAAAACTTTAGGCAAGGGAACTAGAGGTTTCTTTCTTTTTTTTTTTTTTTTTAAAGATTTTATTTATTTATTTGACAGAGATCACAGGTAGGCAGAGAGAGAGGAGGAAGCAGGCTCCGCACTGAGCAGAGAGCCCAATGCTGGCCTCAATCCCAGGACCCTGGGATCATGACCTGAGCCGAAGGCAGAGGCTTTAACCCACTGAGCCCCCCAGGCACCCCGGGAACTAGAGGTTTCTGAAGGGATTTTGTTACTGTAGAATTTTATCACTCCACGCATCTAAAAGAATTTGCCAGAAATAGAAATACCAGGAGAGGCCATAAAGATGTTAATTTTTGTCTCATTTTTATTCTTGCATATTTGAAAGCCGGGGTGGGGTGGGGGGAACATCCAAGTGACAGATCAAGGCATTGAAAGAAGTTTAGATAATGGTAATCCTAACGGTTACATTAAATAGAGGTGATTTATTAGCACATAGCTGTGATAGGAAAATAACTCCATGGTAAATGAGAACCAAGGCTTGAAGGTTAGTAAGACTGACTTTCTGTCAAGACATACCTTGCTCCAAGGGCCTGGCTCATTGTTAATTGATGGCCTGTGGCTCCCAGCACAGTGCTCTGCTCTGGCTGCTGGGCCTGAGGGAAAAAGACTTGTTTTGAAACTCAGTGTTCTTAATGAAGCAGATCCCGACCCTGAAATGTGCAAGAAAATCATCTGAAAGTGTGATGAAAAACTGGTCTATTGAAAAGTCAGTGACCTTTCCAATGTTGATTTTAAAATAATAGATTTGTTTTATTTGACACTTTGGTAAATGCTCTAATAAAACAACAAGGTCAAAGAAATTAGCTAGTGTGTTTTGTGCCCTGCAGCCTGAACTGTCTAAACTATATCCTTGCAAATGGGCATCACTGTTAGTGAAATTTTGTTGCAAATTTTGGCACGGACTGTTTTTGAGTGTCAGACTTTAAGGCGCTATCACAGAATTGGCAAGGTTCGAGGATTTTCTTTTTTTACTGATTTAATAACATTTTTCTTTATTGTCCCTATAATCACCTGCTTTATGAACTGTGGCTGGAGCTGATGTTGCAACTGGTAATTTTCTTAGAAGCCAAATGCATTTATATTTTTCCAACTTTTGATTTCCATCATTTCTGGGAATTGTTAGTAGATGGAATAAAAAAAGAATACATTATAAACAATTCAAAACACCAAAAACAAAATTCCTTGGACCTTTTACAGATACCACACATGCAAATAAATGTGGCTTTGCATTCCAATGGCATTCAAGTGGGGATTACATTTTCCTCATTAACCTCTTTCTTAACCAAACAGTATTGTTTTTCAAGCCCGTTTTAAAGAAATCCCGTCTGACATCTTAAATTAATTCACAATGACTCCGTTCAAATGAAGAGGTAGACTGTCTTCTTTTGATCCTGGTCCTTTGTGCAGTCCTCGTTGAACTGTACCAAAGCAGCCAATTAGTTTAGGATGAAATCCGGAGATAGTGGTTGCTTGCAAAACCAAAATATTCAAAGTACTAGGTGTGGTTTTTACTGCATTTCTATGGAAGGAATGGAAGGAGTAAACAACAATGTACACCTGAGGTCTGAACGTGCCTGCTTTCCTGAGGCAAACCATTTATAAAATGAATGTACTTACTTCTAACTGAAAGAATATCCAATCTGTTTTCCATCAGTCATAACCAATAATTCCTCTGCTAATATGCGAACCTTAATTTGAAGCAGTGGGACTCTTCTCTTTCCTCCAGGAAAGTCAACAGAGTTGTTTAGAGAGATTGCACAATTTTGGTAGGAGCAGAAATGTAACTGGATTGTTTTCTAAACTTCTGTAAACACTAGTGCATGAATATGCAATTTGTGGGGTATACATTGTTTTCAGCGTCGATATTGGAGCATGGGTGATGAAATATGTGTGTGTACGTGTTAGGTGTCATCTCTCTCAGTAAAATGAAAGAGACATGAAAGTAACTCTTGGAGTTAAACCCACCAATCTTAGGATATCCTGAGTCAGTTGCGTTCACGCTGCTGTTAGCTCTGTCTCCTTTTGGCAGGCGTTCTGTTTCATTCCACCATCTTCTCATGAATTGTTTTTAGATTTCTATAATCCTGGCTCAAGATGGCACGAGTTAGAATTGGAGAGGGAACGAACACTAGTTTTCTTAGCGTCCATGGTCTCGAAACGGGCTCGTTCACGTTACTCGACACCCTCTTCTACATGTGCTTTCTTTAGAAAGTGGAAAAATACGTTATTGAGAATTTGTCAGATGAAACTATATTGCCAAACATTTGCAAAACTGAATTATTGACGAAATGCATGTGATTCCAAAGGGGCCTGCTTAATTGAAAGCAGTTGCGGTGTTTCAACATGAGAATGTGGCTTATCCTTTCTGTTGTCTATATGTCTTTAGATTGCTACAGAACATATCTCTGGACCTCCACTGTCCCCAGATAGCCGTTTCTACACAGCTAACTCAGAACAGATTAGAGCTAGAGTTTTAGGACACCCTATGGCTTTTATTTCTTGAGCAAGCATTAAGGAAAATCGCATCCTCATGTTCTCCCACGGTCACCTCTAATTCCTGGAACGCTGAATTCCCGCGCATGCCCAGAGTGCCAGGCACAGTCTACCAAGTTGCACAGTCAGGCTTGTCCACTCCCCATGTGTGCGGTCTTGCCAGGATGCAGCTGTGCCATCGATAGGACCTCTGAGGAGATGCTCACTCAAGTCATGCAGCCTCGGGGCTGATTTGTTGCTCACTCTTAAACGCCCCAGTTTGGCTGACATTTAGCCTACCTCTGAGAATGATACTAAAACCAGTTCTGCCACTAACCAGAAACAAAGCTATTTCCATGGTGAAAGAATAGTCCGCTTCATGGAAAATTGCACTTGCACACTCAGGGATCATAATTAACGATTAGAATTGAAGATGTAAAAAAGCCTAAATGCGCGCTGTGTGTGAAGTGTGGTAAGGGGAGATTTTTCAAAAATCTAATGTATTTGACATCTCAATTGTCTTTTGACTAACCGAGAATTGGAATCTTGAAAACTGACCAAAGAAGGAGAAAAAAAATTGTGTTTCATTTTGTCATTTTAAGTATACTTTCTTTGTCAAGTGACTCCCTTAATTAATTAGGGAAACCATCAAGGGCAACGTAGTTAGTTCATCTTCATTTGCGATTTCAGAAAAGCTAATGTCCCAAACTGTCTTCTGAACTTTTCAAAGGACCTTTTGCTGTGGAACTTCATCTTGTTTAAAGATGTAAGAGCTGTGTTGAGATTAATATCAACAATCAGAAAGTAATATCATGGTTCTGGTTGTCATTATCCTGTTTAGACACGCTAGAACTAGATTGCCTGTGTTAAAATTTAATGGACTAGAGAAGAAAAGCATCCAGAATCTTAATGATGGGAGCTTCCACTCTCCAGGCATTTGGCAGATGTCTCAATTTCTAAACTCAGAACATCTGATAAATCCACAATTTGCCTCACTTAGGGTTCTCAGTCCTGCCTGCACATTAGAATAATCCCAGAATTTAAAAAAAAATAGGTAGATAGATAGATGGATAGATAAGCAGGCCCCACCCTTCTAATTAAAGCAGAATCTCTCAGGGTAGGCCCCCAGACTTCTTTTTTAAGTGCCTCCAAGTGATTTGAATGTGTGGTCAGGTGGGAATCACTAACCCACATGATAATTTCATCTTTCAGAAGGGAGAGGAAGTGAGGAAGAGGATTAACACCCTGCTTCTAATTCTGGCCAACTCAGAGGCCTTGCATGGAAAATCAGAAGTGACAGGAATCCTGGAAGAGAGCCACCTGGCCATCAGAGAATTCCAGAGGGATGTGGTCACCGCCAGACACACTTGGTGAGTTGGAGTTTTAAAATATCTCAGGAAATTATAAAAGCTTGACTTTGACCGCCCCATCTGAGATTCCAAAAAGAAGCAGGGGAGAGTCCTCAAAATAAAATTTGGATGCTACTATTGTAAATGGCCCTGGGGGGGGGGGAGAAGAAGAGAAAAAGGAAGGAGGTAGCCAAAAAGATTTAGTGTCTTCATACAGGAAGCCGTCTGCTGAGAGCAGATATATTTTTAAATGGTATATGTAAAATGTGAAAGATGAGCTAGAAAAACAAACATGGATGCAAAAACTCTGTCAGGGATATGTGAAAAAGTCAGAAAGATTAAATCCAGAAGGAGGATAACATTCTAGAGTATGAAGAGGGCTGTTTGAAAAAAAGCAAGCAAGAGTAGAATCCACTCAGGGCTGTGATGGTGTTAGGTGGAGGTTATGTCAAAGGTGAAAAGACAAGGTGGCTACACCCTCAGACTCCATTTTACTCTTTAGATGAGGAAGGGCAGGACGAAGTTTGGGAAGCAGGAATTGAGAAATAAGATCACTTAGTAGCAAATGCTAGCTCTCCTAAATAAATTCAAACACTGGAAATAACAGACTAGAATATTATCAGAATTTTCTTTTTTTTTTTTAATTTATTTATTTGTCAGAGAGAGAGGGAGAGAGAGCGAGCGAGCACAGGCAGACAGAGTGGCAGGCAGAGGCAGAGGGAGAAGCAGGCTCCCTGCCGAGCAAGGAGCCCTATGTGGGACTCGATCCCAGGATGCTGGGATCATGACCTGAGCCGAAGGCAGCTGCTTAACCAACTGAGCCACCCAGGCGTCCCTATTATCAGAATTTTCAAATGAAATGGCTTTCATCTTTAAAAAATATGGAGAATGAAAAAAAAAGAAAAGGAAAAAACATGGAAAATGAAAGAAGTACCTGAACGCTGTCCCACATTTTTAAAAAAGGTTTCATTTATTTATTTGGCAGAGAGAAAGAGAGAGAGAGAGAGCGTGCATAAGCAGGGGGAGCAGGAGGGGGAGAAGAAGTCTCCCCGTGGAGCAGGGAACCCCATGTGGGGCTTCATCCCAGGACCCTGGGATCATTTTTGGAGCCGAAGGCAGAGGCTTAAACTACTGAACCACTCATTTTTTCAAGAGGAAAGTAGAAAAATTATTTGGATTATAGACTCAAAGTCCTGTTGATTCTTCAGTTCAAAAATCCTAGAATTTACTTTTAAGTGCAGTTTGAATGTAAGACTTGCCAAGTTAAATCCTCCCCATAAAACTGAATGGGAAGAAATCAGAGAGGGAGACAAACCGTGACAGGCTCTTGACTCTGGGAAATAAACTGAGGGCTGCAGAAGGAGACATGGGTGGAGGGGTGGGGCAGCTGGGTGACGGGCATTAAGGAGGGCACATGATGTGATGAACACTGGGCGTTATATGCAACTAATGAATCGTTGAACGCTACATCAAAAACTAATGATGTACTATATGTTGGCTAATTGAATTTAAATTTTAAAAAATCCTACCTATGACTTAGTTCATGAAGATACTAGAGACAAGGCATGGTAAAATTTTAAATAATTTGAATTCAGAAGTTTGCAACCCTTCAGAGTTAGATAATAGTTAAATACACTTTTGAAATAGTTGGATATTATAGTAAAACAAACTATTCCAAAACTTAGTGGCTCCAAATAACTACTATTAACTCATTCACAATTCAGCTGTTTTCATGTGTCCCTCTGGGTGGTTCTCCTGCTGGTTGTCTGGGATCACTCAGGTGGCTTCGGTCATGTATAGCTTAACTTGGGCTAGATGGCCCAAGATGGCCTTAGTCACATGTTGGGTGGCTGTTGCTGGCTGTCAGCTGAGCCACGTGTCTCCCTAGGAAGAGCGGACACTAATTTACATAGTGAGGGCCGCATTCTGAGAGACCCCCCCACCACACAGCAGAAGCTGCAAGATCAAGGCTGGAAGCCATATAACATCACTTTTGTCTCATTCTAATGGGTCGGAGCAAGTCACAAGGCCACTTCAGATCAATGGTCAGGGAAATAGGAAATACCTTTAGGCAAGAGGTACCGCAATTCATATACCCAATCTACCCGATCCTATGTCTCCTCACAAAAATGCTTCTATACCTAAATATTTTAATTTCAAGGGATCCATGGATCCTTCCAACCCAAGTTAAGAGCCTTTAATCTATTCTAACCATTGCATATTTAAATAAGGAAATTAAAGCCCATAAACACTTGCCTGGAGTCCAACAGGTATTTCTGTAGTATTAGTATACATGCCTGTAAGTGTGCTACTACATATGTGTTATGATACCAGTCCTGTGCCGTTTTCATTATGCCAATCGCTGATCACCTTATTATTACAGGGAATGGATTTCAGCAATGTTATAAATGGCCATTTGACTATGCAATCAGGATAATGTAAGTCAAATGTATGCAGGGAAATATGAATGTTTTATTTAATTTGTATACTCTGTACATACATTCAGATAGAAAAGTAGGCCGGTTAAAATATATATGAGGACTAAATTTTTAGTTAATATGCAAATGGGCACAGTTTCCAATTATTTCTAAATTATGAGCATTTCCTGAAGTCTGGCTCTCTTTTTACTGACAGGTACTCTCTATGCTTCAACTAACTCTTACTGAAAAGTTGATTACAATGGATGCTTTGTGGTGAACAAGCTTGTTTTCACTTTTTAAAAATTTTAATTTAATTTTTTTTCAGTGTTCCAAAATTCATTGTTTATGCATCACACCCAGTATTCCATGCAATACATGCCCTCCTTATTACACACCACCAGGCTCAGCCAAACCCCACCCCCCTCCCCTCCAAAACCCTCAGCTTGTTTTCACTTTTAAACCATCTACTTAAAAGTCATTCATTAACAAAAACAACAAATCATCAATTCCACTGATTTTAACTTACATAAAAACCAGACACTGTTACCATTTCAAGTTTTTGGGTTTATTCCTCATAAGATAAAGTTAACTAAAGGAAAAGTGATGTGGTTTAGTTTAAATTATTGCCTTTTGGGGGGGTGCCTGTGTGGCTCAGTGGGTTAAGCCTCTGCCTTCCGCTCAGGTCATGGTCTCAGGGTCCTGGGATCGAGCCCCTCATCAGGCTCTCTGCTCTGCGGGAAGCCTGCTTCCGTCTCTCTGCCTGCCTCTCTGTCTACTTGTGATCCCCTCTCTGGCAAATAAATAAATAAAATCTTCAAATAAATAAATAAATAAATAAATAATTGCCTTTTTGTTTGTTGCCAGTAGATGACTTTTCATGTGAGGGCTGCAGGTATTATTAATTTTTTATTTTTTTTTGAATTTTTATCTATTTTTTTAATTTAATTTTATTTTTTCAGTGTTCCAAGATTCATTGTTTATGCACCACACCCAGTGCTTCATGCAATATGTTTTTGAAAAATGATTAGTATCTATATATTCATTTACTTTAATTATTTTGGTGAAATTGGCAAGTTTATCTGGTTCACATAGATGAACAGAAACTAATATAAACATCTAACTTTTAGACTAATAAAAGTAAGTTTTTTCTTTTTATCATAGAAGTGTTCAAATATGAAGAGAAATAGAAAAAAATAGTAAAATGCGTACCCACGACCCAATACCTTTAATGAATAGTTATAATCCTTTCGCCATTTTGCTTTGTATGTTCTGCTGTTGTTGTTGGACTATTTTAAACACCCCTTGTTGGACTATTTTAAACACCCCGAGGACATCTTTTTACATAACCAAATTCTAATATATCTGACCTAATAAATTAATGTTAATTCCCTAGGATCATGTAATACCTGGTCCATACTTAAATTGGACATACAACAATTATTATGTCTTTGGTCTTTTTAACTGGAATAGCACACACATACCTTTTCACAGACTTGTTGACTTTTTTTTTTTAAAGATTTTATTTATTTATTTATTTGACAGACAGAGATCACAAGTAGGCAGAGAGGCAGGCGGTGGCGGGTTGGGGTGGGAAGCAGGTTCCCTGCTGAGGAAAGCGCCTGATGCCGGGCTCCCTGGATCCCAGGACCCCAAAATCATGACCTGAGCAGAAGGCAGAGGCTTAACCCACTGAGCCACCCAGGCGCCCCCTATGTTGACTTTTTGAAGGTCAGTTGTCTTATTGAATGTCCCAATTCTGGACTTTTGATTCTTTTGCTCTTACATCTTCTGCCTATCCCTTAGATCTGAAGTATTGATGAGATTCAGGTTATACATTTTGAAGAATATTCTATTAGTGAGAGTGCCTGCTTCATAGTGCATGACATCAGCAGTGCATTAAGTCTGGTTGCCCCACTGTTGGGGACATCAGCTTTGATCATTGAGTTAATGTGAGGGCAAACGCAGCTCTTTTCACTAGTAAGATGCATTTTTCTCCTCGTCAGTTAGCAAGTGTATCTGGGGGTGGTAGTTTGGCTCCATGCAAACTTCAGTGCCCTAAAGTTAGGTTGTTGCTGTTGTTGTTGTTTGTTTGTTTGTTTTAATTTTATTTTTTTTCAGTGTTCTAAGATTCATTGCTTATGCACCACACCCAGTGCTGTTTTTTAAAACATAACTCATTGCATTTTTAGTTTTTATAAAGAATTTTACCCAGTTTTTCAGAGTTTTCACTTAGCTGGGTATTTTCAACCTAAAATTATGAAATTCTCTGTTCATATCTTTGTCATCTTGGGTATCATTTTGGTTTACAATAGTTACGCACATCTGGGCTAGTAAATTGGGCATTAGTGGGTTACCAGGGCTATGTATTGTTGTTCTCCTATTCACTCATTTTATTTTATGATCATTATGTGCCAGGTTAGAAATGGAACTATGTAGTGTTATGGAAGTGAATGTCATGTTGCCATGACTAAGGCAATGAGATCCCAGCAGCACCCACTGTACCAAGAAACAGCGTTGACTGAAGGTATGATGGCTATTAGACTCTTACCATGGACTAACTGTGCCTCACATCAAAATTGAAATGTAGGTCCCTTGGAGTAACTTCTTTGTTTCCTATTTTAAGAAGGTCAGAAGACGGGAGTGAAAACATACCAGTAACCAAATATGGTGGTATCAAGCCTAATGAGGAATTTAAAAAAAAATTTCTAAAATCTGTGTCTGTTCATTTTCATTGTTTCATTGGTTTTGTTTCACCCTCATCTGTGAGTCATTTGCCTTTCGTCATCTTCCACAATGGCTTCTGCAAGAATATCAGTCTTGAAACGTACAACATGGCTTGCACCCACTTCAAACATTGTTTAAAATCTCATTTATTACTTTGTACTGTGGTCTCACTAAAAGCCAACGTTACTGAGACTGCAAAGCACATACCTTCAATTCCCAGGGTGAGAGGGGAAAGAGAGAGCAAGAGCAAGCCAGAGAGAGAGTTAAAACATGAGAACCTCCCCAGCAGGCATGGGAGGAAAACAAGAAAAATCAGAAATCTTACAGGCAGCTGAAGTCTCCAGACACAAGAAAACTGGAAATTGCCCAAACCTAGATTCGGTAGAGTATAGAAATGTGATGAAGACCAGGAGTAGTATTTTCTCCAGCAAGAGGTTAGTTACTTAAGGACCACATGCCCAGGATTACAAGGATTTACCTGAGTAGCCCAGGGAATACTTATCTGCAGTAGAATTAGTAAAAGGGAGAGATGAGATGCTATGTGAGCCACCTCTGACGTGAAACTATATTAAGAACTTGAAATTAACACTGGGAATAATCATATTAAATGGATAGCAGCAAATAAAAGCTATAAGTAGGAATTCTATTTTTTAATTAGCTTCAATTTTCAGATACTAAAATCCAAGTGTTTGGGGAAGCCAAATCCAGTCACTAGGGTTTAGCATCATTCCTTTACAGAAAAACAAAAACAAGTTCTTCATGTTATCCAGCCATTAAGGGACACTGAGTTGCCCATCACCCTGGTTGTTCCTGGTCACAATTTCAATCCCTTCAGCTCTGTCTGCCTCATGATGGTGACTGGTGCCCAGGGAAGCTTTCAGTCCCAACCCTCAACCTCCGGGGAAGGGAGAGGGGCTGGAAGTTGAATCAATTACCAGTGGCCCAGTGGCCGATCAATGATTGAATCAATCATGCATACTAGTGGAGCCTCCACGAAAACCAAAAGGAAGGAGTTTTGAGAGCTTTTGAGTTGGAGGCATGAGGTTGTGGGGAGAGTGGTTGGCTCTGAGAGGGCAAGGAAGCTCCGCAAACTTTCCCCACACCTTGTCGTGTGCATGTCTTCCATCTAGCAGTCCCTGAGTTATGTATGATCTGGTGGTCTAGTAAAGAAACTTTTTCTGAGTTCTGTGAGCCACTCTAGCAGATTAATCAAACCCAAGGAGGGGATGGTCATGGGCACCACCAACTTATAGCCAATTGTTCAGGAACACAAGCGACAACCTGGACTTTCGGTGGCATCTGAAGTGGTGAGGCAAAGGGCAGTGTTGTGGGACTGAGTCCTTAACCTGTGGAATCTGATGCTGTCTCTGGGTAGAGAGTGTCAGAGTTGAGCTCACTTGCAAGACGCCTGGCTGGAATCACAGCATTGCTTGATGTGTGGGGGTCATCAGTGAGGCGGCTGAGTAGAGGAGTGTGAGAGTCAGAGAGAGACACACAGGGGTGTTTCTCCTTCAGGGACAGGAGTGATATTTGTCAGTGCATTCATTTTGTTAATATAGTTCATATGCTTTTTTGAAGGATGTGTTGTACACAAATCTAGGCCTTTTTAGAAAATCTAAATTTGTCTGACAAGAAAATAAAAATGACAGAGTAACTCAGAATTACTCAAGAGAAGAAAGTGAACAAGATGAGAAATCCTGTGGTGAGTTCATATTTTGAAATATTAATCTTTCTCTCTCTTTCTCTCTCTCTCATCCCCCCCCCACCTTACTGCCCCCTCCATTTAATTAAACTAGGCTTTTCTTTGTTTATTGAATCAAGAAAGTAATGAGACAGCAAAACAAAGAAAAAAGGGCCTCTTCCAGGACTTTGAGTTTCCAAAGACAAGGCCTTAAGGCGTCAGAAAACATTCAAGCCATATGATGTGATGAGCACTGGGTGTTATATGCAACTGACAATTTATTGAACACTCCATCTGAAAATAATGATGTACTACTATAAGTTGGAGAATTGAATTTAAATTTAAAAAAGAAAGAAAGAAAAAAAACATTCAAGGCATAGACCAGGGGCTTCAAGGGGGGGCAGCTTCCTCCCACCCCTGAGGTCCCTTTGGGGACATTTGAAAGTGTAGTGAGGGGTGGTGTGTTTGTCACAACAACTGGGAAACATTATTGATTATGTGGGAACAGTGGATGGGCCAGGGATGTCAACCATTCTGCAAGGAGTGGGGCAATCCTGCATAAGGAGGAAGATCTGACCCCAAGTACCAAGAACACCCATTATAAAACTCACCAGTGGACAAGAATACTGAGAAATGGGAGCCCTTATGTATTGCTGGTGGAAAGGTAAAATGATACAGCCACTGTGGAAACAACATGGCAGTTCCTCAAAAATTAAACAGAATTAGCATATGACCCAGTAACTAGATGAGCTTCTCAAATGCCTTGGCTCTGTTAACCATCTCAGAATTCATAGGTCCCAGAATTCATATGGACAAAGACAGCTCCTGAGTTGACCAAACAATGCCTTGAAATAGAATTGTAGCCACATCATGAAGTTACATTTCTTGTATGCTGAATCTCCAGCCTGACGGGAAAAGCCATCCTTACATTCCTTCCAGCCCTCTAAAGGCTATCCACTTGGGGTCACTTGGGGCCTTCCTAATAACATTCCACTTCCACGCTAAGTGTTCACTTGTATGAGAATTTCCATCATCAGTGACTTCAGTTCGCATCTTTGGGTGATGCCTTGTCTCTTGATTCTTTATTTTACCTGGACCAGAGGGAAGGAATCGGCTGTCCCATCTGTCAGAATTTGAAGTGGAAGGGGGCATCACCACAGGTAAGTAAGTTTACTGAAAAGAACAGGAGGTACAAGGTGCAAGCTTGGGGCCCTGCCTCCTTTGGCTCTTCCGGCCGAGGTCCCTTCAGCAAGAGCAATGATGATTGCAGCCCGATGCCTGTTACTCTAAGTCCATACCTCTTGCAGCTTCCAGGGTGAGGAGACCCAGCTATGGTGAGCTGCTGAGTAAATCACTGTCCGAAACACAGGTGTGGTCTGGAGGTCGAGCTCTTTATACAGAGGTGTGACTTAGAGCTTTCTCAGAAAAAATAGTCAGAAAAATAGTCACTGCACCAGAAACAGGAAAGTTTCCTTCCCATCTTCTTTTTCCTCTGGGATCTTGATTTACTAAATGACATTTCTTCCTCATGGTTTCATCTAAAATTTGAAAATAAATGGTCCCTCAAGAAGCATGGGAATTCATGGAGCACACTCAGAATATCATAACCTTGGTGACCACACACAGGGGGCAGCTGTCTGAGAAGAGTCTGACATGAAACTAAGAAGTCTCACTCTCGTTCTTCTGGATCCTGCTAGTGGTTCTGAATGATCAATGAGAAAGTAAAAATGTTTCTGGAAACATTATCAAGTGTGTAAACCTGAAATGACTGCTTATATATTCTGAAAGGGTGAGCATTTCTTCACGACTCTCCCTGGGGAGGTAAGGGGAATGGGATCTAACAATGACCTCAAAAGGTAAGGATGTGGGGATTAATGGAGGCAGTGTATGTCACCCGTTTAGCTAATGCCTAGAAGATGATAATCATCTGAGAAAAAGCTCTAAATTGTGATGGTGAAGACAAGGATGCCATTAATTCCAATACCTCAGTTTTCAAAAGTTGGTTCAATGTGGTAAATACTCAGTCAACTTTTTTTTTCCAGAAAGTCAACTTTTAACAGACATGTTTATTTTTCAAAATCACAAACGTGCCTAAACCGTTATCTGTCGTGACCCTGCCAATGTGTCCTCCTCAGCAAGAAGATGTGTTCAGACCCCTCAGCACAACCAGGAAGGGACTTCAAGGTTGAGCTACTGTGGACTCCTGCAACCTCCTCCCAATCCCCGGCTCCTACCGCCCCAGATCTGTCAAAATATTTACAGTGGTCCTACACTGGCGACTGATTCTTGCCTCTTGCCCATTCTGCCCGGAGCTTTCTTTCCCTTCCTCCCTCTGTCCGATAAACACCCATCCTCATTTATCAGGATCAATCCCAGGATCTGTTGAGAACTTTCCTTCCCTGCACTCCACCAGAGAGCTCAGCCTGTCCCTCATGGGCATCACCCATTTCATAGAAACTTCTATCACCTCTCCGATAGCTGGGTAGCCGCATAATTTATTGCCCAAGTTAGGACACTTCTGCAAATAACAGGGAGCTCTTAAGTAGTATTTCTCAACAACAGATGTAAAGGGGGACTGCTCTGGGCTGGTAGAATGTGTGATTATCCCACCATTAACACTTCATTTCATACATATGTGTATCAAATCATTATGTTTTCTATCTGAAACCGAATGCTATAGGTCAGTTATATCTCAATTTAGAAAACAAATAAATAACCTACTTTATTTCCTAATTTACTTCGTTCCTGGCTGACAGGAAGCAAGTTTCTCTCCTTTGGCATCTGAATGCCTTGCCCGGCACCATGTGGGGCATGTAGTAGATACTCGAAGGAAGTTTGTCCAACACATACATGATTGACAGATGAATAAATGAACTAACTAGATAGTGCCTAATAGTTTTAGAAGAGTTTTTGTTCAAACAATAGCTTTTCAGATAATCCTGTAAAGGCTAATTTCTCCTTAAAATGTCTACTCAAGGGGCGCCTGGGTGGCTCAGTGGGTTAAAGCCTCTGCTTTTGGCTCAGGTCATGATACCAGGGTCCTGGGATCAAGCCCTGCATTGGGCTCTCTGCTCCGTGGAGCCTGCTTCCTCCTCTCTCTCCCTGCCTGTCTCTCTTGCCTACTTGTAATCTCTGTCTGTCAAATAAATAAATAAAATCTTAAAAAAAAATGTCTACTCAAGTCTTCCAATGTTCTTTTTTTTTTCAAAGATTTTATCTTTATTATTTATTTGAGAGAGGAAGCACGAATGGGTGGGAGGGGCCGAGAAGAAGCAGGGAGCCTGACCCAGGACTCCATCCCAGGACTCTGGGATCATGGCCCAAGCCAAAGGCAGACACTTAACTAACTGAGCCATCCAGGCACCCTCAAGTTCTTCAAATGTTCTATAGTCAAATACTTGAACTTACAAATAAAGCATAATTTTATACATGTAAATCTATCAGCCATCTTTAGTATGATAATTGAATCTCCCTTGGTGTGGTAGTTAATTTTCTGTGTCAATTTGACTGGGCCACAAGGAGCCCAGACATTTGGTCAAACGTTATTCTGGGTGTGTCCATGAGGGGGGTTATGAGTGACAGTCACATTTTAATTCAGCAGACTGAGTAAAGCAAATTGCCCCCTTCATGTGTGTGGCTTCTAATCAACTGATGAGCAATAGAACAGAAAGGCTGATGCCACGTGTGAGAGGGAACTCTTCCTTGTCTGATGCCTTCGAGCTGGGACACCAATTTTCTCCTTCCTTTGGACTCAGATGGAAACATTGGCTCTTCGTGGGTCTCAAGCCTGCGGTTTTCAGTCTAGAACTATATATTATCGACGTTTCTGGTTCTCAGCCCTTCCGATTCCAACTGGAACTACACCATCAGTTATCCCGGTTCTCAGCTAGCTGATAGCAGATCTTGTGAATTCTCAGCCTCCACCATTATGTAAGCCAGTTCATTATACTAAATCTCTTTCTATGTATATGAGATACCTATTTCTATAAAATGAAAGTGCAAAAGGAAATCTAATTTTGTCAAGTTCAGCCATGAAGTATCATAAAGGTTCCCATAAAAAATAATACTTCTAAAGTTAATGTACTGGAGATGCAACCAGTGAAGGAAATAGTATGTGATAAAGGTAAAATATATGTGAACACATTTTGCATATTATTAGTTACTCCATGACCATGTGTTAGACATTGAATTTTATTTTTATTTGTTTTCTTTTTTTAAAAGAAAGTTTATCCCATGAGAAATAAAGGCTTCCATGCTAAATATGACAGCAGAAAGCTTTGTGCCACAATCAAGGGAGCAACAAGGTAAGAAAAGGAAGAAGCAGAGGTGGTAAGAGGTCAGTGTGATGCTTACTCTCAGAACTCATTGCCCACCCCTCCCCCCCTCTTCAGTAGTTAGTGCTCTTTCATGATTGGGGGCTGCAAAAAGCTACCAGAGTGACCATTTCATGATTTTGATGAGGCAATCCACTCCAAAAACTGGTTTTCCCAGTTTGTTGGTTTGATTTTTACTTGGAAATGGTTGTTTCAAAATTTTAATTTTTTTAAATTGAATTAAATATGCATTTGAGTTTAAAAGAGAGAGAGAGAGAGAGAGTGTGTGTGTGTGTGTGTGTGTGTGTGTGTTGGGCAAAGTGTTGGTAGACCCCTAAGAAGGGGACTATTCCAATTTCTATACTGAGCTGCCCCAGGGATGGTGGGATTCTCACCCAGAGTGCAGTTCATGTGTGAAGCCCTGTGGAAGCTAACCCTAATGAAGAACCTACAAAGAGTCTAGAAGACTTTCTCAACCCTCCAAGCCAAAAATGCACTGTTTTCTCCCAAATGTACTCAGTATTTATCGGGAACCTATTTTGTGTTTGCCATTATACAGGGTTACTTCAATTCTTTGCCTTCAAATAGACTTGACATTTATTCTCATTAATCTACCAAGCAATTTCTTTTTTCTAATTCTGTACTGCATTTCTAAGCTCAGTATCCAGGGTTAAAGGACTTTAAAAACTCTTTGTGCATAGCCAATATTATTTCATCACATAACCCAGTTGCTATGCTTCTCCCTCTTTTTTTTTAAGATTATTTATTTATTTGACACACAGAGAGATCACAAGTAGGCAGAGAGGCAGGCAGAGAGAGAGGGGGAAGCAGGCTCTCCACCGAAGAGAGAGTCCGATGCGAGGTTCAATCCAGGGACCCAGAGATCATGACCTGAGCTGAAGACAGAGGCTTTAACCCACTGAGCCACCCAGGTGCCCCACTATGCTTCTTCTAATGTTCAAAAAATATATAACAACTTCAGTTTTTATTTCTTCATAAATACTTAACCTTCAAAGGTTGAAAATGGTAAGACTTTCCTTATTTCTTCTTAATTCTTACTCTTTGACCTTTGGGGAAAAGAAAAAAAATTTAAAGGCTATTGCTCACAAAGGTTTTTTGTTTGTTGGTTGGTTTGTTTGTTTTTAATGTCTTATTTCCTAGACCTCACTGTTATTTCATAAGATTTGTTCATTTTATTCACCTTTGGGTACTAAACTATGAACATATCTAACTTTTAAAAACTATTAAATAAAACTTATATTTCACTGCTTTTAGTTAGGATGACTGTTTCTGAGAGTTCTCACAATGCTAAAAATAACAAATCAAGGCATCGAACGCAGATAACTTCATTGAACTGTGTTAAAAAGAAATAAAGAGGAAAAAAATAAAAAGAAATAATGAAAAAAGTCATATGGCTTCTTTAATAGTATGTAAAACAAAAGCTCATCTAAGTAGGCAAATGTTCATATAAAATGCCTTTAAATCAGAAAACGGTAAGGATTCCAGTTTGCTTCAGTGGAAGGGTGAATTTTTCCCCCGTTGTCTTTGTGACTACTTCTGAGCAACCAGAGACTATTGGACAAATCAGTATGAGGGAAACACCAAGTCACCTGGGAGCTGATGTCAGTCATTTAGACTGTAAACTCCAAGAGGGAGGGATTATGCCATGTTCATCTTGCCTATCCTTTATGACGTTCGTGGTGAATGCTTATGAGATGCCCAATATAGGTTTACACACCAATGAAAAGTCTTAGTACTTTCTGTTTCTATAATAGTTTATACTACCTGAAAGACTTCTATTGTGGTCTTAACAATGATAAGTGAAAAAGAGAGAGAGAGAGAGAGAGAGAGAGAAAGGGGGGGGCGGGAAAGGGATATGGAGGGGGCAGATCACTGATACGAATTATATCCTGGTTCCTGACTATGAGTTCCCCACCTGGGCTGGGTCAGATGCTCAGCCTCCCAACAGAAGGTAAGACCCCAGAAAGGCTATTATTCATTCCTTGGCTGGAGAGATATGTGCGCATGCGCAAAGCCTGGGTAGTTACGGAATAGTAGTATGTGATGTGCTATGCCATCAATGGAATCAGTGGCCCCATGTAGGCACTAAACCCAGCAGTAACAAGGCTCCCTGGAGGCAGCCATCAACTTAGAAGTCACTGGAGAACAGTTCTTCCCCTTGGCGTATCTAAATCCTCTAAAAGAATCCATGAGGAGTGGATGGTTTCTTCTTCCTTCCTGCAGGTTCTTTCATTGTTGTCTGATGCTGGGAGAATTCTGCAGTTGAAAATGGACTATTCACTCTTATTTATACAGCATTTTCCCCTCCAGTGAGAAGAAAACTGCTACTCACATCCAAAAATATCTCATTCCAATAGGGAGTTTATAGCATTTGCTTCCCACCAAAGCAAAACCCTTAATACATGAAATCTGAGATCTTGCCAATTTAATGGACCCCTAAAATTTTTTAAATAGCATATATTATTTTAATGCTTTACACAGTTGGAAGGTTACTGAGGTATACATTGGCAGAGTCTCTGTTTTCTTTTGAAAAACAAATTCATAAAAATGAAGTGTTCTACATTATTTCATATCATTATTTTGGCAATTTTATTTTTATGGCAAAGTTCTGAGTCCATTATATTGTCTGAATTCTAAAAAGATTCAATTGGTTACAGAAAAAATTTATTTAAAAATTTGCTTTCTCATTTTTTTTTCTTCTGGCTAATTCCTGAGTTTTGTTATACTTACTATTTAAAGGACCTAATTTATTTTTCATGGCCCATCACCAGTATCCAAGATAATATCCAATTTCTTAATTCTGAACTCTGCCTTGAGTGACTTCCAAAATAAATGAAATGAAAATACCTCAGGGCAGTCTTTGTTTATACACGGTGGCAAAATTAAGTTTCATGGATCATTGCACAGGGGACACTTTCGGGCCTCTACTATGCATGCTGTCGGGCAGAAGGCTTCTACTACCTTCACTTTAGATAGAACAAGATTTTTTGAGCCCCTTCTTGAACAAAACAGTACTGAAAATACAAAAGTGAATCAGGCTCATGGCCTGAACGAATGGTCTTTGTTGGAATAGGTTCTTGAACTGTGATGTCATTGTGCCCTGTGTCTGTAAAGACAAAACGTTTCTTTTTCTCACTGGGTTTCAAAACATGGATGAGTTCACTTACAAGCCATTCTTTGTGTCATTAATGGATTTGCCTCTCCATCCTGATGCTGGTTAATTACAAAAGGGGAAATTAATGAAATGCCTCGAAAGACCGTCTGAATTGCCATCTCCTCCTTCTGCATGGGAGAAAATGTCTATGGTAGAGAGACTAGATGCCATAAGTCGGTCATCCCTGAGAATGGCGCTCCTCCCAGAACCAGGGGGTGCTTTTTGCTCACTTCCCTGAACACATCACGTGTTGTCTAAGACTCAGCCATGGCCCTGGCACACACAGTAAACAGACAGTAAAAGTTTTCACCAGTGGATGGATAAATGGGTGGATTTTGTGAACCTAGGTGAACTAAAATATGTAAGAAGCCAATGTTTGACTTAATACCTAGACATCACTGTATCTGATATTTTTCAATAGTTCCATTTTTGCAAAGCCTTGTTTCCATTTGGGTTCAATTACTTGGGGGAAAAATCTCCTCACTTCCCACCCTTTAAAAAGCATGTTCTGTTAAGACTCTTTCAAAATGTTTTCCTCCTCCAACTCCCAAAGCTTGCTGGTTTGGCTGACCTAGTACGACTCAATATCCATGGAATATAAGAAAACATGTAGCTTTTAGGATTCAGGTGAACTGGAATTGGGAGCAGATTAAGTTCTCCTGGAGATACTAAACCTCAGAGGACCATTTTTAGCATGAGTGTTTTAATGTTGATAGTCAGCCCCAGCTGGGAGGCTATACAAGTCACAGACAAATGTCCAACTTATCATTTTTCCCAAATTGTTGGCAAAGTTCTCCCAAAACAATCCAAGGCAAAAAAATCTGGCCTTGGGTGACCAGCAATTTTTGTCAACAAATGCACTCTTTTCCACTCTCCCCACATTCACATGAACTCAAATGGCAACAATATGTCAAGAATTGATGCTCTGCTCATTTGCTTGCTTGTCTCTTGGGTGGGCTCATTCACTTTAATCTAGAGCGTCGAGTATTCACTTAGATTAAATTCTCATGATTTTGTTTACATAATATAGAAAATGTCTAGATTCTAGACCAATGCCAAAAAAACCCTAGGTTTTTATTTTTATTTTTTTTTAAGATTTTATTTATTTGTCAGAAAGAGAGCACAAGCAGGGGGAGCGGCGGGGAGAGGGAGAAGCACGTTCCCCGCTGAGCAAGGAGCCTGTGTAGGACTCGAACCTGGGATCATGACCTGAGCTGAAGGTAGATGCTTTTTTTTTTTTTTAATATTTTTAAAAATTTTTTTTATTTATTTGTCAGAGAGAGAGGGAGAGAGAGCGAGCGAGCACAGGCAGACAGAGTGGCAGGCAGAGGCAGAGGGAGAAGCAGGCTCCCTGCCGAGCAAGGAGTCCGATGTGGGACTCCCAGGATGCTGGGATCATGACCTGAGCTGAAGGCAGCTGTTTAACCAACTGAGCCACCCAGGCGTCCCTGAAGGTAGATGCTTAACGACTGAGCCATCCAGGTGCCCCCAAAACCTACATTTAAAAAAAAAAATTTTTTTAGTACCATAGGAAAATAGCTTTCATCAGTATTTACTAACATTCAAATAAGGGAGAATAGAGGAAATTAACTTGGTAAATTGTACTTAAGAAAAATACATTTTCTTTTTTTTTTTTTTTTTAAGATTTTATCTATTTATTTGAGAGAGAGAGAGAACGAGTGGCTGGGAGGGGGAGAAACAGGCTTCCTGATGAGCAGGAGAGGGATGTGGGGCATGATCCCACAGTCCTGGGATCATGACCTGAGCCAAAGGCAGAAGGTTAGCCGACCGAGCCACCCAGGTGCCCCCAAAAATACATTTTCTTTCAAAATATTGCTTTAATTCATGAGAAATGCTTTTTTAATCCAAATGATTTGGAGAATCTCCAGCTTCCTACTTTTCATATCTAGATACCACATCCCCTGTTGTAGTAATGTTAGGCCTAAATTTGGAGGAGGGAGAGAAGAACTCATAGCTGAACATTCAGAAACTAGGGAAACTAGTTTCCAGCCAAGCTTATTTTTTATTCCTGTGGATATTCTCGGGTAAGGTGGCTGTATCAAGTTTTCTGAGTCAAATGAAATATTGGCATATTTTTCTTCAAGTGAAGTAAATGAACATAACATCTCAGAATTATAGGGTTTTACATTTTAAATCCATTGGAGTCTTCAAATTAATTTCAGTTGAATAATCAACTACATTTTTTGCAGTTGGCATATTAACCCCATTGTTTCGTCAAATATTACATGGCTGAATGTGAAAACGTCAATATTAGACCATCCACTAGTTTCAAGTACTTGAAAAAGAGACTGAATTAAGCATTTGGACTCTTTAAATTTGTGTCAAATATTTATCAGGCCTGAATTACTAGTTTTTCCATTCTTCCTAAGTGACTATCTTGTACCAAGCCCAGCACTGCCTTCTGATTGGAATCTTTGTCTCTTCTAACCTCAACACTGTGTTGGTTCCAAAACTCTCTATAAGGTTCCAGTCCTCATTTTCCCATTTGACTGTGTCTCCTCACCTGGAAGATCATGGAAAACTGTGGTCAACACTAATGAGGTTTTCACTCTCTGTAGACTGAACAATTGTTGGGAATTGCTCACTTGGATTCCTGTACGAGGATGGAATGGAACAGATTCCTGCTGACGCTATTCAAAGCAAGAAAATATATCATGATTAACTTGACAAATGACTCCAAACCCAGCACTGCTGCTTGGGAATTTTTCCCTTTGAGTACATTGCTTAGGACAAGTTTACGTACCAAAGGAAAAAGCAACTTGTTCCATTCGACCACAGTATAAGCACCCTGAAGTTTCACAAGATTTTTCTCCTCCTTTTCCTTCCTCTTCTTTTTTTAGCCTGTCTCTCCCACCCTGTTTTTTTTTTTCTTAACTTCAGATTGGCCATTTCATCCTTAAATGTTGTTTAAACAAAGGGGAAATGGGCCTGGCTCTAAGCTAGTGACAAGCTTCCCCTAGTGCTAACTTTACTCCCTGTTCAAAAGGTGTCTGTGGGCCTGGGGGTCGGGGGCTGGGAAAAGACACTCCTTTCCCACATGGGAAGACAGACCATTTGTCCCACGCACAAAAAAGTAAGTCAGGACACTGTGTGCATTGCGTATACACACACACACATATACACACTCCCCATATATATAAACTATGTAAAACATACATTGCATAACATTCACTATTTCCATGTCCTTGAGTGTGCAGTTCAGTGATATGTAGAACATCCCTATTGCTGTGCAACCGCCATCACCATCCCTCTCCAGAATGTTTTCTCCTTCCCAAACTGATGCTCTTTACCCATTAAACAAGAACTACCTATTCTCTTCTCCCTCCAGCCCCCGGTAACTTTCTGTCTCTACGAATTCCACTATTTCGGTACGTCATCTAAATGGCATTGTACAGTATTTGTCTTTTGTCTCTGGCATATTTCATTCAGCATGTTTTCAAGGTTTGCCCGTGTTGTAGCATGTATCTGAATTCTCCTTTTTAAGACTGAATACTGTCCCAATGTATGTGCATACATTTTGCTCGGCCATTCCTCTGTGGCTAGAAAATGGGATGCAAAACAGGATGAGCAGAATCTGTGAATCAAACACCCTTTAACTACTACAAGATGAGGATTATTTTTTGAGCATGCATATATGCCCATGATACTGCGAATGGCAAGGTCTCATAGATAAATCCTGGGTTAAAGGTGGAGTACTGAAAGAATATTGAGCAACAGGTGTCAAGGCTTGCTAGCCCCCACTGGGAGGACAGACACCTCAACTGGGAAGAGAGGGGGAGACTATCTATAGGTCAGGACCCAAGGATCATTATGCCTTTTTTTAAAAAGAAATTTTATTTATTTCTTTTCCAGAAAGGTGTGTGTGTGTGTGTGTGTGTGTGAGAGAGAGAGAGAGAGAGAGAGAGAGGCAGAGGGAGAAGCAGACTCCCCACTAAGAAGGGAGCCTAACACGAGACTCCATCCCAGGACTCCAGGATCATGACCTGAGCCAAAGGCAGATGCTTAACGACTGAGCCACCCAGGTATCCTCATTATGTTTTTAATGCATAAGGATGGTTACACAATGTTTTTTGTCTCTCCATGAAAACCAGAGACAAACTCAACTCAAAAGTAATATATATATTTCTTCCTATAACCACAAAGAAACATAAGGAATTGGCTCACTCCCCTGGGTCTTTTGAACTATGAGAAAACTCTTTTTTTAAATAAAGATTTTATGTATTTATTTGACAGAGAGAAAGAGATCACAAGTAGGCAGAGAGACAGGGAGAAAGGGGGAAGCAGTCACCCCGCTGAACAGAAAGCCCAATGTGGGGCTCGATCCCAGGACCCTGAGATCATGACCTGAGCAGAAGACAGACCTTTAACAACTGAGCCACCCAAGCAGCCCAATTTTTCTATTTTATTACTTTAACATGGCCAGGACGTTTACATAGCTCAGTCAGTTAATGTCTCAAATGGTAGAGGACTTAGTATCTCCCAAACTATCCAGTCCATTTTTGAAGATCTCTATCAGAAAGTACACTCTTTTTATCTCCCATTTTTTTAAGCTTAAATCTGTTTTCATGGCCTTTCCCCTTAATCACTGGTGTCTACCTCCCATGCTCCTGGGAGAACCTTCTTCTTGACAACCTTCAGAGTATTTGAGGAATATTTGAGTATCTGTGTTAGCACGTCCTCTCAAGTCTTCTCCTATCCACATGGATCCTCGTTCTTTGTTTATTCCGAACGTGGCATGGTTTCGTGTCCCCTCACCAGCCTGGTTGAATGTATCTCCTGTGATTTATCACATTTTTTGGCTTATATTCCTCCCCAAGTGTGGTATCCACAGTTAGACACAATGCTTTGGGTTTAGTAATTTTCTGTCAAAAATTTGGCACTTTGATGGCTTTTTTCACTTATGATAAACTGCTTTTCTTTTTTTTTTTTTTAAGATTGTATTTGCTTATTTGACAGACAGATCACAAGTACGCAGAGCAGCGGGCCAGGGGGGTGGAGGGGAAGCAGGCTCCCTGCTGAGCAGAGAGTCCGATGCGGGACTTGATCCCAGGATCCTGGGATCATGACCTGAGCGGAAGGCAGAGGCTTTAACCCCTGAGCCACCCAGGCACCCCGACAGACTGCTTTTCTTTTTTTTCCTTTCTTTTTTTTTAAAAGATTTTATTTATTTATTTGACAGAGATCACAAGTAGGCAGAGAGGCAGGCAGAGAGAGAGAGGGAAGGCAGGCTCCCCGCTGAGCAGAGAGCCCGATGCGGGGCTTGATCCCAGGACCCTGGGATCATGACCTGAACCAAAGGCAGAGGCTTTAACCCACTGAGCCACCCAGCCCTCAGACTGCTTTTCTTGACATAAGCCCTCAACATGCACTCCAGTTTGTTTTGAAGTCCACTTGGTCACTAGTTGTGAAAACTTCCAGTCTCACTTTCAG
Organism: Mellivora capensis; assembly: GCA_004024625.1. Lineage (NCBI taxonomy): Eukaryota > Metazoa > Chordata > Mammalia > Carnivora > Mustelidae > Mellivora > Mellivora capensis. Next base: position 8,635 of record PISX010002332.1, on the reverse strand, counting down.
GGAACAGTTTAATGATGGGTCTGAGTAAAGCCATAGGGATCACTGCTCCTTTGCCGAGTTCTGTGGTTCCCGAACAGTGACCTAATACCCCAGGTGGCCAATGGTCAGGGGATTTCCTATGAAAAGATTGCCAATCATGATATTGCTTCAATCATGGAACGTTGGTGCACTTGACATCTGCCTACTCATTAGGTAAGTGTTATTCATTCCCCTCTGGAAGGTCTATAACAAGTATATGTTCTGTGACAAGTGTAATGTGTTTATAAGCATGTGCATAATAAATTATTGGAAATGCTGTGTTTTTAATATGCTCTTGATATATAAAGTTTGACTCCTGTCAGCCTGGGCTCTGTTAAAATTATTTAGAAGTTGGCTTACAGGGTGGTCTGCCAAAGCCTTCACTGATGTTCTAGTGGCCTCACTATGGAACTGCAAGGACTTGGGATTGTGGGAGGCCCCAGAGGATGATGTGAGCCCAGGAAACATTTAAGATGGCACTTCATTCATCTCTGGGGAGGCAGGTGTGAGACCTGCCCATGTCGCTTGCAACATGTTCAAGGAGCCAAGACTATTACATAAGAATAATAAGAAACCAGTACAGGACACATAGAATTGCACTCTCCAACCCGAGGGTTAAAGATTTGGGTGTTTAGCATTTATTTCACTACGGGGGCCCTGCTGTTCAAAACATTTGCTTGCTTAGTGCTCTCCAATTTGGGAGGACAGGACTGATATTGTAACTGGTCACCCCTGTACAACAGATGTCATTTCTATCCTTCTGTCCCCACACCAGAGCCCTCCCTCCATGATGCTAGCCAGGAAGGATCCCCCAAACTCCTGTGGACCTGACCCCTGACCCCAGGGAATGGCCTGATCCCAAAATGCATGAGAGAATCCAGCACCACGCCCACTCAGATGACACCCTCTCGAATGAGAAAGTCTATGAAAGTGCCCCTTAAGGTAACTGAGATATGAATGAAGTTATAAATCAATCCTTACACATACAAAGCGACCTAGAAAATTTGCTTTGATGCTCTACAGTAAAGGAAACAAAATTGAATAAATACATGGGTGTGTTCCCCTGCCAGGTGGCAAACCTTCAAGTATTCAGTATTTCAGGCTAGGCCATTGCACTAATTTCCTAATAGACTCTTTGCCTTGTCTCTAATTGCCTCCACTCTGGCCCATCCCAGGTCATGTATCCAGTTTGCAGTGTTACTGTTCCCCCTCATTACTGTGGAAAAGTTTCTTGGGCATTTCAGGCCCTCCAGAGACCAGTTCCAACCTCCCACAGGTCTCCTAAATGAACTTTCCCTTCAACCAAGCTGGTCTTTTGTGGGTGTGCAAACACATCGTCACATTCCTGTTTCCACACCTGAATCCATAAGTAGAAGTTCTCTCTCTTCTCTTGGTCCAGGTTCTCCCTTCCTTTCAAAGTATAGCTGCTGTCCCAGATTTCACAGGCCCTGGTGCTTGCTTCTCACTCATAAGGGGCACACCAATACTATTTAGTGTTTCTGGTAGTTGGGTGACACTTGGCATGCCTTGCCTTATATCTGTGGAGAGACAATTCCCTATGGGTCTCTCATGTTTCTGTACATCTTGCAAGCACACTCACCACCTTTGTTCTGGATGGATTGTATTTATAGGATGTTTATATAGCAAACAGTTTTGAAATATAGAGGCAGTGCTTCCCTCTGGAGAAAAGAGCAGGCAGGCTTCCTGCCCATTATGAAAGACTGATTCCTTAAGCTCAGGGTTCCTCTCCTGTAATGAAACCCACAGCATGTTCACTTGCTATGCGGCCATTTGTGTCATTCTATGGAAACTGGGGCCTGGGGAACTTGCATAAGTAAAGGTTGACGCTCTGATTATTGCTATAATAAAGCCCTTTATCTCTGACCCGAGAGTCTTATGCCAGCACCCATGACACCATGGGAGGGTGGCTTTTTAGCTTACAAGTAGAGGAAAATCTCGGACCCTTCACAGTTCTTGACACAGCATCTTTCTATGGAAACTTTGTCTATGGAGACTTTATATCCCCTAAATGAGAAAATCAAGATTTGAAAGTGTAAACCTATATTATATTTCCTAATGCCTCTGGTATTTTCCCCTACACATTCTTTTTTTTTTTTTTTTTTTAGATTTTGTTTATTTATTTGACAGAGAGAGAGAGAGATCACAAGTAGGCAGAGAGGCAGGCAGAGGGGGAGGGGGAAACAGGCTCCCCACTGAGCAGAGAGCCCAATGTGGGGCTTGATCCCAGGACCCTGGGATCATGACCTGAGCCAAAGGCAGAGGCTTAACCCACTGAGCCACCCAGGCACCCCTCCCTATACATTCTAAGTATCCAGTAAGTTTTATTGATGAAGACATAAACAATATTGATAATAAGGTAAAATAACCATAGCACCAAAATCCCTAGTTTGACCCAGATTCAACAATACTCATCTTTTCTGCTCTGTAAGGCCCCTGGTTTTCTAGCAGTAGGGTCTTTTCTTAAATGCATGTATGCAAAAGAGGGTGGGGAAGGAGAGCGTGATGTGATGCGTAGAAAAGAAGATGAGGGGAATATGTTCAAGAATCCAGCTGTAGCAGAGACTCTTTTTTTTTTTTTTAAGATTTTATTTATTTATTTGACAGACAGAGATCACAGGTAGGCAGAGAGAGAGAGGGAAGCAGGCTCCCCATGGAGCAGAGAGCCCTATGTGGGGCTTGATCCCAGGACCGTGAGATCATGATCTGAGCTGAAGGCAGAGGCCTTAACCCACTGAGCCACCCAGGCGGCCCTGTACCAGAGATTCTTAATTGCCTCCAAATATCACCCATCCCTCTTTCCCTTGTAAAAATAATCCAATTTTTTTCAGCTGAGAAATATTATGGCTAACTAAAATACCACATTTCTCAGCCTGCCTTTAAGCCAGAGGTTACCATATCACTGGGTTCTTGCCAATGAGATCTAAGCAGAAGTAGAGAGGAGATTTCATCACTTTAAAAAAATATGTCAGAGCTACTTTGAAAATGCTTCCTAACCCTGAGTACCACCAGCGCTGCCCAGAGTCGGGCTGGGTCTCGCTTCCATCCTCAGGATCCCTCCTTCCGTACCCCAATCAGATGTTCGGCCATGATTTAAATCCTTCGGGCCAAACTCAAGCTATGCTAAAGCAAGACTTGGTCTCGCCCTATCCTCTTCACAGTAGGAGACCTCAGCTTCTAATGACCGTTGCTAAGGTGGCGAAGGGCGCGTGGTGGAGCACTACTGAGGATGCTAGATAGAGTTCTAGGCTCTAGTTCCAGCTCTGTCGTTTACTCGTTCCGATACCTTCAGGGGTGTGTGGGTGTTTGGTCTCAGTGTCCTCGCCTGATAGAAAAGGAAGGATAATTAGGGTTTGCTTGTCTCCTTGGGTTTCCCTGAGGTTCCCTGAAACAATTTATGAGAGAGTTTTGTAGACTCGGTATGCCTTAGCTCATGAAGATAGGAATCCCCAACATTTGGAAATCCACTGGAAAAGCAAGGAAACCACATGGGATAATCTGATTGGACAAACATGAATTTTAGAGGGATAATCAGTCCTTATAATCAATAACTTCTTGGATGTCTGTCAGTCCAAACCTATTAGGATCTTGCAAGAGTTAGCTCAGAGTAACTACATTTGCTCCTTGAACAAAGTGGGGGTTAGGGGAACTGACCCCATGCACAGTCAAAAATCCACATATAACTTTTGATTTCTCCAAAACGTAACTACTCTAGTAGCTTATCATTGGCCAGAAGCCTTACAGTTGGATAATACATATTTTGTATGTTACATGTATGCACTGTATTCTTATAATAAAATAAGCTAGAACAAAGAAAATATTAGGAAAATCAGGAAGAAGGAATACATTTACAGTACCGTACTGCATTTATTGATACTTTAAGTTTGCATTATTTGTTTACAAGGTGAATCAATCAGGACCTACATGAAAATGTCTCTATGATACAAAACACTGTAGATGTTATACACATTACGAACACAGACATCAAAAATGAAAAGAAAGTGTGAAAAACAAATGCATATTTATTTATAGGTATAACAACTCATGCACTGATAATGAAGGAACAGCAACATAATTGCTTTATGATAGCCTAGTATAATCGATATGATTGATTCTCTGTACCTCCCTTATATGCTAGTGAATGAATCATTATAAAATTTTCATTATAAAATGCACACAGCATTATATTCATACTCATACTATGGTTTGGGAAGCTTTGTTACATTTTCTGGAAAAAAGAAACACTTACCTGTATACCTGTGATGATAGGCTGATAAGCGGTTTCTCTACTTCTGAGAGAAGTGTACTGGACGGTCATGTAATTTTTTGAAAGGACAGCTAAAAAACTAAGAAGACTATCACATTATTAATTTTATATTAACTATCACCCACCTGATGACTATGAAAGGAGAGGCTCTCCACTGCCGTACAAGTCGTGCATACAATGTTCGGCATGATGAAAACTTAGGTGATGTTGATGAGGAAAAATGTCTCATGCGGTTCTTGCCAAATAGTTACTAGATCTTCACACAAATTCCCTCATCCACCTGCACCCAGATGAGTTAATTAACTGTACAGCAGGATGATTATTTACTAGTCATTAAGTGGGAAGGGGTCATCATAAAGGTCTTCATCCTCATTGTCTTCACACTGAGTAGGCTGAGGAGGAGGAGTTGTGGGAGGGATTGGTCTTGCCACGCCAGGGACGGCAGAAGCTGAAAAGGTGGGAGGGGAGGCAGGAGAGGCAGGTACAGTCAGTGTAACTTTACCGAAATACATCACAACTTCTATCTCACTTTTTTGCTTTTTCATACCTCCAAAATTATTTGTACACAGTACTAATCCTTCTTCTACTATCTGTGTTAGCTTCAGTGCCCATATCATAGAAAGGTCCACATGATAAAAGATGTCAGAAGCAGTGTTGAATAATTGGAACCCTTTGGACAGATTGTCTAAGTCACTTTGTTTTCTGGCTCTGCTGCTTCTCTGTTTCCTTCCTCCTCGGCCAGCATCGGTTCAGAAACCTCATCTCCACCAGGTCATCTTCTGGTCATTGCTCTGGCGTGGTGTCTAATTAGCTCTTGAATTTCTCTTGGATCCATATCTTAAATTCCTTTACGCCTCACCTTTTCTGACATACCCACAATCTTTTTCATAATTTCTTTGACAGACTTGGTCATAAATCCTGTGAAATCATGCACAACATGTAGATACATTTTCCCTTGGCAGGAATTTATTGTTTCAGGCTTGAAGGCTTTCATGACTTTTCCAGAAACAATGATGGCATGTTCAATGGAGTAGTCCTCCCAGCCTTTGATGTTGTTCTCTCCATCAGGGTTCTCTTCCTCTGCATTGGCAATCCTTTACACAGAATGTCATGCATAATGAAACTTAAAGGCCCTTATAACTCCCTGTTCTAGAGGCTGGATTAGAGACATTGGGCTTGGGGGCAAGTAGACCACTTCAGTACCTTTGGTGTTGAATTCAAGGGGCTCTGAGTGGCCAGGAGCATTTCCAGTACCAAATGACCTTTAAAAGGCAGTCCATTACTGGTAAGGAAGGTCCTGACTTTAGTGACAAAGTGTTGATAGAACCAGTCCAGAAAAAAGGTTTCTGTTGTCTAGGCTTTCTTGCTGACCAACCAAAAGTCTTTCTCTCCAAGACTCTGATGTTAGCTGCTTTATAGACAAGGGCAGTCCTCATTATAAACCCAACATTGGCATAAAACAGAATTAGGCTATCTCTTCCTGCCTTAAATCCTGGTGCTCACTTCTCTTCCTTATTAATAAATGTCCTAAGAGACATTTTTCTTTTCTAGAATAGGGCACTTTGTGTTAACATGGTCAGGCAGATATCCTTTCTCCTCAGTGATTTTCTTAATAGAGTCTGGGAACTCGTCTGCTACCTCTTGGTCAGCAGAAGCAGCTTCTCTGGTTATCTTGACAATTTTTAAGCCAAGCTTCTTTCTACAATTATCAAACCACGCGTTGCTGGCATTAAATTCTTCAGGTTTAGATCCTTCACCTTCCTTTGGCTTAAGTTGTCATATAATGACTTGACTTTTCTTAAGTCATATTCCAGTCTAGCGGTACGCCTTATTTATGGCAATGCTGCACCCACATAAAAACCATGTTGTCTATAGGAGATAAAAAGGTACTTTGCAAAAAGTGCAAGGGTTTCTGCACCTGCTGGCATAGCTGCGGTGATGGCTTCATGAATTTTCTTTTCGTTTTTTACCACGGTCCTTAACACTAGATTCATTTATCTTGCAACGGCGGGTGTCCACAGCTGCAGACCTCAGTCTATGATACATAGCGAGCAATTCAACTTTTCCTTGTGGTGTCATGACTTTTCTCTGCTTCTTGGGAGTGCTTCCAGCATCGCTAGTGGGACTTTGTATGAGCCTCATGGTGTTAGTCAAGGTTTACAGTATTGCACTAAACACGATGAAAAACACTCAAAAATCCCATGGGATCACTTTTTACTGCAATATGCATTTTACTGGAGAAAGGCACCGCTCACATGAAGGTGATTAGCATCTCACAGTGTTTTGAGTGGATACTTGCAACTCTTGAGCTCACCACAATGGCAATAGCAGGTGGCTACAAAATTATTATGACAGTACATGCGATATGCACAGCAGTTAATTTTATGCAGTAATGATTTGATACTGCATCTTTATTTCTCTAGACTGAAAATGGCACCAGGTAAGGTCTACGTTTGTGGGCATACATTCTGATACATTTTAACTTCCGTAATCGATTTGTATACATTTTATGGTAGTAAATGATAAAACAAACTGGCATCTACATATATTTTATTCATTCTCACTTTTCACACATTCTCACATTCACACATTCTCGCTTTATTCATGTCTCACTTTTTTCTTAATTATTTTGGTATTTGTAGGCTATGTAATTTGTCTATTTTTCCAAATTATCACAGATCTCCAAAATTTTTTTCCAATACATTTATTGGAAAAAAAATTTGAATGTAAGCAGACCTGCACAATTCAAACCCGTGTTGTTCAAGGCTCAAATTATATTTCCTTCTGACCTCTTGTCCAAAATGCATAGTGGAGGTGAAGGACATTACTTTAACTCACCAAACCAAATAAGGTTTGTTAATAAAATAACTTAGATATTGATCTTAGAACAGCAGGTTTTGCACAGTACTTTCAAAGTGACCAAGGGACAGATGGTGGCATTTTAAATGTTCACCATCGTAGCAATGCTACTATTTATTTACTATTTTAACAGGCCATCAGGTATATAGTTGAAGTTCATTCTTCAATTAGTGGTTTCTCAAACATCATGCGAACTTGTTGTCTTTTTTTTTTAAGATTTTATTTATTTATTTGAAGAGAGAGAGAGCAGAGCAAGAGAGAGAGCATGAGCAGTGGGAAAGGACAGAGGTAGAGGGAGAAGCAGATTCCCCACTGAGCAAGGAGCCCAATGTGGGACTCAATCCCAGGACCTTGAGATCATGACCGACTGAGCCACCCAAGAGCCCCGAACTTGCTGTCTTCTTAATGAAATTCTTGGTCAAAATTTTAGTGAAGACCCCTACAGTTATAAGACAGAATTGGAGAAGTAAAATTTGGGGAGCTCTGGGAACCAAGCTCACTTCTGGGCCTGCTCACCTCTGGGAAATAGGTCTCAGCTTAAATTTCAGTTCTGCTGCTTAGTTCTTATATGGTTCTGGTCCAGTAACTGAACTTCAGTTTCTTCATCTATAAAGTGAATAATAAAACTTCCTTTGCACTAGATGCTTGCTTATTCTCAATCCCATTCTCTTAGTTACTCTGAAAAAAATAGGATAACTAGAAGATCAGAGACTGTGACTGTGTGCGCTAGGGTACTGGGGAGTCTGTGCCTCATTTCTGGTGTCCATAAAAGACTGAGATTAAAGCTGTGAGAGACTTTTCTTGGAGAAATGACTTAAAAAAAAAAAAAAAGATGGCACTATATTGGATGACCTCAAACCAAAGAGAGGTCAACTTGTGAAGTAGGCAAAGTATGTTTTCAGTTCCTCCCCCACTCTGAATTTCAGGCCCTTTCTCTGTCCTGATGAGATGATTTTTTTTCTGGACACCCAGTATCCCTTTGCTGCTCATGTGTGTTCTGGGTCAAGTCTTTCCCTTTTGGGGAAGCCCAATGACCCAAGCTGGGTCTCAGCTTTCATAACTCTTTATTTTTTTTTAATTTTTATTTTTTTATAAATAATTTTTTATCCCCAAGGGTACATGTCTGTGGATCGCCAGGTTTACACACTTCACAGCACTAACCATAGCACACACCCTCCCCAATGTCCATTACCCCACCCACCTTTCCCGACCCCCTCCCCCCAGCAACCCTCAGTTTGTTTTGTGAGATTAAGAGTCACTTATGGTTTGTCTCTCTCCCAATCCCATCTTGTTTCTTTTCTTTTTTTTCTGCCCCCCTAGTCCCCCATGTTGCATCTCCACTTCCTCATATCAGGGATATCATATGATAGTTGTCTTTCTCTGATTGACTTATTTCACTAAGCATGATACCCTCTAGTTCCATCCACGTCGTTGCGAATGGCAAGATTTCATTTCTTTTGATGGCTGCATAGT
>PISX010002331.1:146090-163799 GCA_004024625.1 Mellivora capensis | reverse complement strand
GGGACGCCTGGGTGGCTCAGTTGGTTGGACGACTGCCTTCGGCTCAGGTCATGATCCCGGAGACCCAGGATCGAGTCCCGCATCAGGCTCCCAGCTCCACGGGGAGTCTGCTTCTCCCTCTGACCTTCTCCTCGCTCATGCTCTCTCACTGCCTCTCTCTCAAATAAATAAATAAAATCTTTAAAAAAAAAAAAAAAAACATTTACAGTAAAAATTACTATCCTGGGTCGCCTGGGTGGCTCAGTCGGTTAAAGCCTCTGCCTTCAGCTCGGGTCATGATCCCAGGGTCCTGGGATCAAGCCCCGCATCAGGCTCTCTGCTCAGCAGGGAGCCTGCTTCCCTTCCTCTCTCTCTCTGCCTACTTGTGATCTCTCTCCGTGTGTCAAATAAATAAATAAATAAAATCTTTAAAAAAAAAAAAAAAAAGAATCTTTAAAAAAAAAACTATCCCTAAACTTTAAATTATATATACATAATTCCAAAATATAAACATGAAGGACTTTTAAAAAATTTTACATGACAATCTGCAGATAAATTTGTCAAAGACCAAGTCTTCCATTTCCCTTGTATTTCCTCTAATTTTTACTATCCTAATCTGGCAATTTAGTTAGGTTCCCTTAAGTAATTACAAAAGCCTAATTCATTATAATAGCTACATTACAGTTCTTATAAAGTTAAAATGCATGCATAATGCTATTTCTAAAAGCACTCTAACTTCTAGTCAGAAGGTGAATAATTCAACTCCTTTAAGCCTGTACCAGAGACTATTGTTTGATAACCACTTCAAATATTTAGGTAGAGGAAGAGAAACTACTCTAAAGTTGAAAGGTAATAAGGTAGAAACTGCTGTGAGTTACTAGGGATAAAGTGCCACATTAGGCTGGCACCTGGGTGGCTCAGTCTATTAATCATCTGCCTTTAGCTCAGGTAATGATCCCAGGGCCCTGGGATCAAGCCTGCTCAGTGGGGAGTCTGCTTCTCCCTCTCCCTCTGTACCCCTCACCCCCAGCTTGTGCTCTCTCACTCTGTCCCAAATAAATAAAATCTTTAAGAAGGATAAAAGTGGGGCACCTGGGTGGCTCAGTCAATTAACAATCTGCCCTTGGCTCATGGCATGATCCCAGGGTCCTGGGATTGAGTCCCACATTGGGCTCCCTGTTCAGTGGGAAGCCTACTTCTCCCTCTGCCCCTCCTCCTGCTCGTGCTTTCTCTTTCTCTCAAATAAATAAATAAAATCTTAAAAAGAAAAAAAAATAAGATAAAATGCCACGTCAGTGTAAGAAGCTGGGAATACGATATGGATAGAACATTCACAGGTCAAACATTTTTAAGTTTATAACTACCTGCTCACTTTTATTATTTTCCCAGAATTTTCATAGTTTTAAAAAAGGAAATAAATGAAAATGGACTTGGAGCATGCAGGGATACCTTTGCTTTCAAATTTTTCATCCACTTTGACATTGCCAGAGAATCCATTTTCTATAAGACAGTGTTCAATGAGAGCTGGTCCATAGGCTGTAAAAGCAGAGGGTATCATTTTTAGTATTTTCCTATAAAATTTTAAAACTCAAAATATAATTCAAAATTTTTATCCCAATATAAATATCTACTCAATAACAGTAGGCAGTGAAAATAACAATTTACTTATTTTGCTTTTTAAGATTTTATTTTTTTTTAGTTTACTTATTTTGAAAGGTTATGAGAAATAACAATTCAGGGACGAATGCCTGGGTGGCTCAGTTGGTTAAGCGGCTGCCTTCGGCTCAGGTCATGATCCCAGCGCCCTTGGATCAAGCCCTGCATCAGGTTCCCCTCCTCTCTCTCTGCCTGCCTCTCTGCCTACTTGTGATCTCTGTCAAATAAAATCTTAAAAAAAAAAAAAAGAAAGAAATAATAATTCAGGTACTTAAAAAATTTGAGAATGTAATACAATTATAGAAGTCAGTACCTAAGTTATAGAAATTTAATGGAATTGAGCCACATATTAAGGACATAAATCAGGAATAAAAAGATAGTTTTAATATGGGACGCCTGGGTGGCTCAGTTGGTTAAGCGGCTGCCTTCGGCTCAGGTCATGATCCCAGCGTCCTGGGATCGAGTCCCACATCGGGCTCCTTGCTTGGTGGGGAGCCTGCTTCTCCCTCTGCCTGCCACTCTGCCTGCCACTCTGTCTGCCTGTGCTCGCTCGCTCTCTCTCCCTCTCTCTGACAAAAAAATTAAATTAAAAAAAAGACAGTTTTAATATCCAAAAACTGGCGAACGTTAATAGCCTAAATTAATAAAAAATCCCAACTTGCAGATTTTATGTGTGCTATACTAACTGTTGGAAAGCTGCAGAGATAACTTTTTTTTTTTTTTAAGATTTTATTTATTTATTTGACAGAAATCACAAGTAGGCAGAGAGGCAGGCAGAGAGAGCGGGGGAAGCAGGCTCCCTCCTGAGCAGAGAGCCCGATGTGGGACTCGATCCCAGGACGCTGGGATCATGACCTGAGCTGAAGGTAGCCACTTAACCAACTGAGCCACCCAGGCATCCCCAGAGATAACTTTTTAATGACTTCTAATTTCTTAAGAGAATCCTGAAAACTACATTTTCATGCAAATATTTCACTGCTCTAATAATACATTATATGTTAATAAAAAAATAAAAAATTATAAAGAATAAAAATAAATAAAAGGGGGGAAAAAACCCATTTCACTGCTCTATTTAGGATTACTCACGAAGTAATGGGTTAAGAACTCTCTTCAGTAGTTCACCCTTAGGTGCACTGGCTATTATTTCAGTCAATCTGTGAAAACAAAATTGACACACCTCTTACTACTTTGTATTTAACAAACCTCACAGCAATATTCATAATACTTTCATATACATCAAATTGCCTGGTACTCAATTACAAGAGGAACTCAATTACAAGAGGTACTCAAGTACAAGTACAAAAAATGAATTGTAAAAGTAATTTATCCAACAGTAGTAGGTTCCCGAGCAGCAGACTGGGACGTGAAACCAAATTTTCTAAGAAAAATCAATACTTTCTCTACTAAGTCATATTGCTTACTGCCAGTGTGTTCATACATGACAGGAAAGTGATGTTTTCATATAACAGGTAAATGTTTGTAGAACCTGGTGATACATCTTAATACCTGGAATGGCTTTACCTAATTATGCACTTAGAACTCTTAAAGATGCTGTGGGCCACTCTAGACCCCAGATCAGCAGCATCAGCATAACCTGAGAACTTGTTAGAAATGTAAATTTCTGGGCCTATCTCAGATCCACTGATTCAGACACTGAAAGCAGGGGCAGCAATTATGTTTTAGTAAGCCCTCCAGGTGAATGTGATGCATGCTACACTTTCAGAAGCTCTCCTATAGCTATTAGCTAGCAAAACCTTTCAGCCAGAAGAGTACAGTTAAAATCAGCACCTTATCCTACAGTACTCCCTTTTCTTAGCTAAACCATTTCCATTTGCACTCTGCCCAAGACTGAGATCTGTCTTCTCACAGAATAGCTAATAAGTCCCCTCACTTTACCAAGAAATCATAAACATCTGAACACCAGACTTAGATAAAGACATACATTTGCTACCTACAAATGAAGCTTAGTTGCTTATATGCATTTATGTAGTTCAAGCAATCCAAATTTACTTATTGTATGCAAGTAAACAAAATATTTTTTCTGATATGACAGTTCATTCATACTCTGACCTATGACCTATTTTACCTTCTAATACATTATGATATGAGCTTAAATAAAACATGTTACCTTTCCAAGGTAAGCAAAGGCTCAGCAGCTCTAGCATGATCAACTGGATAGCGCTCACGAACAGCAAATTTAACATCATCTGACTCATCAGTTCGAAATCTCAGGATATTCAAAATTAGGTACTCATAATCTGTAAGAACAATGTTTCCCTGTAATAGAATAAAATATAATTTACTGCTTTTCCCAAATCATTCTTGAAACTTTGTAAAAAGTGAGTAAAAAGGGCGCCTGGGTGGCTCAGTTGGTTAAGCGGCTGCCTTCAGTTCAGGTCATGATCCCAGGGTCCTGGGATCCAGCCCCACATCAGGCTCCTGGCTCAGCAGGGAGTCTGCTTCTCCATCTCCCTCTGCATCTCCCCTTGCTCATGTTCTATCTTTCTGTCTCAAATAAATAAATAAAATCCTTTAAAAAAAAAAAAGTGAGGAAAAAATGCAGTCTCTTAAAAACTTAATCAAAGCTACAGAAATGAAGTTACAAACAAAAAATATTTAAGTCACATCTAAACACTGCTCTTTTACATTTGTACAGCACAGACTGTGAAGATGAGCAAATAAAGGACCCCAAGTTTGAAACATAATGAAGGAATGCACAGCAACTTTAAACTCATTGTCTGATGGTTCTACAGAAGTCACTAACAGAAGCACAACAGAGTTACTCCCAGTTTTTGAAATTGGCTTTCTTATAAAAGACCTACATTAGTATCCGTTTTCACTAACCAAAAGAAATCCGAAAAGGATTTTCACTTTTATGAAAAAAAGGCAAAAAAAACAAAAAAAAGCACTCAGTGTGTTTTGCAGTGATCTGTTACAGAGTCGGCACATACCCCAGCAAGTAAAAGGTGGTACCACTGATTCCACAGAATTGCCCTCAGCATCTCTGCATCAAGCGATCATAGCTTTGAACTATTTGTGCTTTATCTCCACTTATTTTGTGCAAGTATAAGTAAGACACAACTTAATGTATCAGAAGAGCCTGGGGTGCCTAGGTGGCTCAGTCAGTTAAGTGTCCGCCTTCAGCTCAGATCATGATCGCAGGGTCCTGGGATTAAGCCCCACATCAGGCAGCCTGCTTCTCCCTCCCTCCCAGCTCATGCTCTCTCTCGCTATTTCTCTCTCTCTCAAATAAATAAATAAAATCATTTAAAAAATTGTCTTAGCAAACCATAGGAGACTCTTAATCTCATAAAACAAACTGAGTGTTGCTGGGGGATGGGAGTAGGGAGAGGGTGGTTGGGTTATGGACATTGGGGAGGGAATGTGCTATGGTGAGTGCTGTGAAATGTGTAAGCCTGACAATGCACAGACCTGTACCCTTGGGGCAAATAATACATTATATGTTAATAAAAATAATTTTTAAAAAATTGTCTTAAGAAAAAAAGAAAAGCCTAAGAGAAGTTATTTTTTGGGTCTGGGAATGCTCAAAAATTTTTCCATGTAAATTGATGGCAACTGTGTCTTTGGTTTACACTATTTCAGCTTAGAAAATGTTTCACAAGAATGTCTCTACTTTTGGACAGCAGGGGAAACCTGTAGTCAATTAACACCTTGATGACCACCAGTTGAACTAACTGCTGCCCTTGTATGAAGCAGGTCTACAAATACTGTATCTTATTCAGAACAATTCAGAGCAGATATTTCAGAGCTAAGTGAAGAGTTATTTTTCTTTTGATAGCAATAGTTATGTGGCAAAATGACTAAAGATAGTTATACCCTCTATCCAAGTAATTCCCCACTTATAATGTAGCCTAATGTAATAATAACTCAATAAAACCAAAAGTTACATGCTTAAAGATATTCATTGAATTTTATTTACAACAGAAAAAACTAGCAACGGCCTAAAGGTAAAAATTAAGGAAATTGCTGAATTACGATATATCAACATAACAAATTATTTAAAAGCTGTTAACTTATGAAAACTATGTCTTGAAAAAGTACGGGAATGTTTATAATCTAGATTAAGTGAAAAATAAAGACAAAAAAAAACTATCATAGGAAGTGGAAAGCAAATATATAGGAAAATGAAAATATTAAAAGATTAAAAAGACTTTTTTTGGGGCGCCTGGGTGGCTCAGTTCGTTGGGCGACTGCCTTCGGCTCAGGTCATGATCCCGGAGTCCTGGGATCGAGTCCCGCACCGGGCTCCCAGCTCCACGGGGAGTCTGCTTCTCCCTCTGACCTTCTCCCCTGTCATTCTCTCTCTCTCTCTCTCAAATAAATAAATAAAATCTTTAAAAAAAAAGATTAAAAAGACTTTTTAAAATTTAATATTGTTAATCTTTCCAATAAAAAATGGGAAAACTTTTTTTGAAGATTTTATTTATTTATCTGACAGACAGAGATGACAAGCAACAGAGAGGCAGGCAGAGAGAGAGGGGGAAGCAGGCTCCCTGCTGAGCAGAGAGCCCAATGTGGGGCTCACTCCCAGGTCCCTGGGATCATGACCTGAGCTGAAGAAAGAGGCTTATTAACCCACTGAGCCACCCAGGCACCCCGGGAACTTTTTTTTTTTTTTTAAAGATTTTATTTATTTGAGAGAGAGAGAGTGCAGGTGAGGGAGAGGTAGAGAGAATCTGAAGCAGACTCTGCACTGAGCACAGAGCCAGACACGGAGCTCAATCCCACAACCTCAATCATGACCCAGCCTAAACCAAGAGTTAAGCACTTAACCAACTCAGCCACCCAGGCGAAGAAGGGAGAAACTTAATGAAAATAAAACTGCCCAAAGAATACAGCCTTCCAAATTTATTATAGGCAGCAAAGACACGGGTTGTCATAGAGTTAAAATACCTGGGGCGCCTGGGTGTCTCAGTCATTAAGTGTCTGCCTTCAGCTCAGGTCATGACCCCAGAGTCCTGGGATCGAGCCCTGCATCAGGCTCCCTGTTCAGCAGGAAGCCTGCTTCTCCCTCTCCCACTCCCTCTGCTTCTGTTCCCTCTCTCCCTGTGTCTCTGTCAAATAAATAAATAAAATCTTAAAAAAAAAAAAAATACAAAGAAGCATCCACGTAGAGAATCACAAATGCTTTAGCAACTAATTTGAAGTTGGTCAGAGAAGATAGTAAGAGTAGCCCTAGTCTCACGTTGGGGATGACAGGTTGCAAGATTAGTGGCGTCAACAGATGGGACAACCATTAACCTTGATTAACCAGAAGTTACTAGGTGTTGAAAAAGTAATACCTATGCCTGAAAGTTCTGACTTCAAAGCACCCATGCATTTAACTTAACATAAAAGTTAACTGAAAAACAGGCCCAGCCATAAAGCCTGCCACAGAGAAGGTACTTAATAAATGTTTGTTGAATCAAAATGTGTAGTTATCAAGACCATCTGACAGATCCCAAGGCAGTTACTTCCCTGGAAGTTTTTTCCTTAAATCAAGGTTTCCCAAAACTCTTCTGTAAGATGGTTCCCCCACCTCTAAAAAAATTCTGTGATCAAATTAGTTGGAAATTCTAAGTAACAAATCCTTCTCTAGGAGATATACACATCACATTATTATATTAAAGGCACTGATAAGTCCTAGAGTTAAAAAAATTTTTATCTTACTTTATTATCAAAGGTCCTCGAATTTTAATGGCTAGGGGATCCATATTTCTAGGTACACCTATTAGCTATGGAAGGTGGTATCTAAGAAACATACTTTGGGAAATACTGTGCTTGACTCTGATAAACTCAATAAACTACTTTCTGATCTTAACTTACTTTCTCCAGAGTCTTTCTTACTGGAACTTTGTTATAAATTAATAAACTGACTTTCTTAAATGAATCTGAGTAGCAATCAACTCTTTACCCAAGGTCTGATCAACTCTAGATAAACCATGCATCAAAATTCCAGACATGAAGGCTGGGAGATCAAACCTTGGTTTGAGGAAAGAGCAATCTTCAGGATTTACTGTAACCACCAACCAACCTACCTCTCTTAGATACCACAGTGACTACTGAAAATTCCCAAGCACATACTCCTATGTACAAAATCCTTATTTTCTATTTCCAACTCATCAATAAATGGACCTCTTAAACCTAGCAGTATGCATGCCAATTGCTCAAACCCTTCAAAATATAAAGGCCTTAAATGCAATGGGGTATTCGGGATTGAGTCCCAGAGTAGAAAAAGGACATATACTAGAAAAACTGGTAAAATCTGAAAAGAATATACAGTTTAATTAACAGTAATGCATCAATGTTAATTTCTTGGTTTTGACACATGGACTGTGATTACCTAAGATGTTAACGTTAAGAAAAACTACATGAAGGCATATGATAACTTTCTGTATTACCTTTTCAACTTTTCTATAAATCTAAAATTATTACAAAATAAAAAGGTTGTTCGGATTTTAAAAAATTACAGTAAAGATTACACACAAAGTCATTGTATAGAAAGAATTTTTATGCATCATTAAGGTCTAAATTAAATAGAAAGAATTTTTATGCATCTTTTTGCAATCTAAATTAAATTGAATCTAAATTGCAAACAAAATTTTATTGCATCTTTTATGCAATCTAAATTAAATTGAAAAACAAAAGGGGCGCCTGGGTGGCTCAGTCCGTTAAGTGTCTGACTCTTGACTCCAGCTCAGATCTTGATCTCAGGGTCATGAGATCAGCCCTGTGGCTGGCTCTGCTCAGCAGGGGGCCTGCGTGGGATTCTGTCTTCCTCTGCCCCTCCCCGCCATCACCCCAACTCCTGCCCACATGTTCATTCTCTCTCTCTCAAATAAATAAATCTTAAACAAACTGAAAAAGGAAAAAAAAAAACCTGGAAAGACCCATACTTGGTTTATGATTGGTCACTTAGAGTGACCAAAGCCCAAGCATGCCTGCAATTAGTTATATTCTAAAGATTTTCCCCCACCAAATGAAAAAAAAATTTTTTTTATGGTGGTGGGGAGAGGGAAAGAGACCATAAATAGGACACCAAACACAACAGAGGTTACCTTGGGATGAGGAAATGGTCTGGGCTGGGAATGATAAGACCCTCCACTTTAATTCTATGTACTTCTCTATATTCTGGAAAATGTTTTCATATACTCTTGTAAGAACATGTTTAATTTAAGTGGTAGTCTAGGTTAATTCCAACCACTGTCCTACTGAGAAATAGAAAAGCTGGACTAAATACACAAAGCCTGTGTTTTAAAAAATAAAAAATGAGGGGTGCCTGGGTGGCTCAGTCATTAAGCAGCTGCCTTTGGCTCAGGGCATGATCCCAGGGTCCTGGGATCAAGGCCCCGCATCAGGCTCCCTGCTCCACGGAAAGCCTGCCTTTCCCTCTCTCACTCCCTCTGCTTGTGTTCCCTCTCTTGCTGTGTCTCTCTCTGTCAAATAAATAAATAAAATCTTAAAAAAAAAAAAAAGAAGAAGAAATAAAAAATGCAACCAAGACAGTAAACATTTACAGGACCAAATCCTAGGGGAAGAAAACTCAGAAAGGTTAAGACCCACACTTGGGGCTCATATTCCCCTAGGATCATTTGTCTAACTGTTAAGAAGTAGCTGATAGGCTGAGAAGCTGAGCATAAATTTTGACAAACTTACAGGACAACTAAGGGGAATAAAAACTGGAGTTCAGAGTCCAAGTGAAAGATGAGCTGGAGAGGGAGAGATAACCTGTAAATCCAACTCTGAATAGTGAGTCATAAAGGCTGCATCTCAGGGGACGAGATGAATCGGAAATATACCAGCTTCTCCAGGCCCTGCTTCTAATCAATTCAATTCTAAACCAGAGTGAGGCAATCTGGTATTATTTGTGTCTTTAGCTACTTGTAAAAAGCAATTATCTTCTCTAGAGGAAGAGAACATCATTCCAGATCTCACAATGTAACTATTGTTTTTCCTACTCACTGCCTGCAACACAATACAATAACCAGACATGTGAGGAGACAAGACAATGTAATTAAAATAAAAAGAAACAGAAACTACGGGGCGCCTGGGTGGCTCAGTGGGTTAAAGCCTCTGCCTTCGGCTTGGGTCATGATCTCAGGGTCCTGGGATCGAGCCCCGCATCAGGCTCTCTGCTCAGCGAGGGGCCTGCTTCCCCCCCTCTCTCTGTCTGCCTCTCTGCCTACAAGTGATCTCTCTGTCAAATAAATAAATAAAATCTTAAAAAAAAACAAACCAGAAACTAAAAACAGACACACAAAGCAATTCTAAATGATTTTTGTTCTATAGCAATAAAATTAGTGATGGAAAACAGGTCGAAGAAAATATGGCTGAATTTCCCAAAACTGATGAAAAACATCAACTCATTTCTAGAAGTGCTATGAATCCCCAAAAGATAATTTCAAATAAAAACTCAACTAGGCACACCACAGCAAAACTAAAAACTGAACACGAAGAGAAAAAATTTTAAAGCATCCAGATAAAAAGGCCAAGTTACCTTCAAAAGAGCTGACACTGATTTCATTAGGAACAATGGATGACACAAGACAATGAACTATTTTTGTAACTGTAAAAAAAGTAATTAACAATTGAACCAACTAGATGGTAAAACTGGTTGTAAGAGAAATGAAATAAGTGAAATATTTAGAGTAACTAAGAGAATGACTGTATAAGATTGCCAATTCAAGGCAGTAAGATAGACCAACCTTTGGGGATATCTTTTCTCTGGACAGATACAATTTGAATCTCTACTGGATGCAATTATTTTCATTGCTATGATGCAAGAAATATTTGTATTGCTATTAGTTTTCTACAAGTTAAAATCTACCTTTATAGAATCATTTTTAAAAAACCTAATCAATAGTAAATACCAAATTAAAGCTATACAACCTTAAGGAAAAAGATAATCCCCAGGAATGCCTACTAGACAGCACTCAGTAGGATACTAAAATGACATTTTGTCCTTTTTGTCTCTCTTCAAAGAGACAAATGGATACTTTTTTTTTTACAGTCCCCTCTCATGATCATAACATCCAAAATTATTGATGACAAATACACACACACATAAGCTACTCTCATTGCATCTTGGCCTGATTTATTTATATAGGTACAGCAAGAAATGTTAATTAACATATACAAATCTCCTTACAGTCAGCAAATCTAGAGCCACAAGGTAAGAAGCAGTTACTAAAGCCGTAATAATTACTGCTGCCTGGAGAATTAATAAAAAATTTGGGATTTTATTTTCAAAAGTTTGTTATCCCAGAGATTTAAAAGTTAGTACTTGGTTATAATTCAAAGCTTATGAAACCAAAACAGAAAAACAAAGAAACAAAAAAACCTCCACTACTATGTCTGTGGTATACCTATAAACATAGGTAAATTTCTCTTTAAAGTTACTCAAACCTACACAGATGTGATCTTCCTCACAACAAATAAGCTAGGATCTTACATGCCACAAAAAAGGTACAAAACCAGTTTCTCAGGAGAGCTTTGTGGACACTACTATTCCATATAAAATATAACCCCCAAAAATTACCATATAAGGAATAGATCACTTCAATTTACAGAAGTATGAACTACTAAAGATCAAGAGGAAGACAAAGGGCTTTATCATATACTACAATAAGACACTCATCACAAAAATAACACTAACAATATTCTGAAAAAAAAATTAACCACAATTAGATTCTCTCCAGCTTATTTAGTCCTGTGTGACTAATTCTGATCATCCTAGATCACAGGTTGGCACTCTATTTTCATAAAAGCATCTGCTTCTAGATTAAATTAAGTCTCACAAATTCTAATTTGGTTCCCAGATATATTTTGGCATTTGTCTAAGCAATACTGGCTTGGATGATGTGAGTCTATTATATAAGAGCAGGGGGTCATGATACCAAAAAAAGCCAACTCTGTAAAAGGCAAGATAGTAAACATTTTAGCATTTGTGGCTACATATGATCTCAACTGCATCTTCTTTTTTTTAAGAGCCCTTTTAAAACGTAAAAGCCATTCTTAAGCTAACGAGCTTTATAAAAAGGGGACACAGGCATTTTAACAACTCCTGTTTAAGAGTATCTGATATGTGGGACGCCTGGGTGGCTCAGTTGTTTAGGCGGCTGCCTTCGGCTCAGTCATGATCCCAGTGTCCTGGGATCGAGTCCCACATCGGGCTCCTTGCTCGGCAGGAAGCCTGCTTCTCTCTCTGCCTCTGCCTGCCACTCTGTCTGCCGGTGCTCGCGTGCTCTCTGACAAATAAATAAATAAAATCTTAAAAAAAAAAAAAAAAAAGAGTGTCTGATATGTCCTCTCAAACAAGGTTCTGAAACTGACCTCATTGTTGAAGTCCCAATATATAGAGACAGAACAGATTGGTAGTTGTCAGGAGGTAGGGATGGTGGGAGGAAGTGGGGTGGGTGGATATTACCATAAAGGAGTATCACCAAGATCTCTGTGGTAATGGAAAATTCTGTATCTTGACTACAGTGGTGGTTCCATGTATCTACAAACTAGAAGCACACTAGTCCTGATTTTGATACTGTATTCTAATTATGTAAAATGTAGCAACTGAGGGACACTGACATATCTTTGCAACTTCCTGTGAATCTATAGTCACTTCTAAACAAAAAAGTTTTAAAAAAAATTTTTTAAAAGATGGTATCATACAAATTTTAATTGACCACTACCTGAGACCACATACAAAAATCAACTTCAGATGGGCTACAGTTGCAGTTGCCTGTAAGGGAAGGGGCAGAAGATTCTCTGACCATGTTTTACAGTACAACAGTAGTGCACAAATAAGTAACAATATAATGATCAATTATCCTTGATATCATTCCCCAAATTTAACTTACCCTATCATAGAGCTCAATGATTAAGTGATAAGCAGCTTCATCACTTCCAAATTGAAAGTCCACAATTCTATCCACACCAAGTTGTTTTGCACTGACCAAACGCCGACTCTTCAAATGTTTTCGACACTGGTGAAAAACAGAAGAAAAAGTCATTTATACAGAAGTCAATTTCTAATCGTTTGATACTGGCTTGTAAGTAAGTTTCCTCTTTTCATTACCGTCAGTAATAACATTTAAAAAGTAGTAAACAAAAGCTTGCAGATGATAATCTAAGGAAAAACACTTTATTTCAGACAACCCTGCTAACTCTGGAACAGTATTTTATGCTTTTTTAAGAAGACAATGACAGACCTACAGAGAAATTTATTTTGTTTATACCACTGTTAAATCCCTTTTTCTTACCCTGATGTCCTCACTCAAAACTATAACCTTTTAAGCCTCTTTCTAGTCCCATCTTTTAAGTATCCCCAATTTCCTTTGTGTTCAAAATTAATTAATTAATGGTTTCCACTAATCTTCTACTTCAAATACAAATTCTGAACCATGAGCTTTTTGGTATTCTGTAAGTTAGTCCTCTACATACAACCAATTACCTTCTATTCCCAAAAATTTATTAATCCAACCCAGACAGAATTTTTCTGGTACCGTCTCCAAAGGTTTTAATCAACTTAGCTCAAAACCAAATGTATTAACTCCCATTCCTTATCAAATCCCATTCTTCCTATCCCTAAGTCATGATGTTCTTTTCTTATTAGCAATTAAAATAAAATTAACATTTTTAAACCCAAACACAAATTACCTGGTAAGCACCTATTGCTTTAGATTTTATGTACCATCCTTTAGTACAAATATTTAAGTATAATACAGACCAGAAATAAGACTACTCTGTAGTGCCCCCCAAATTTTCCAATTGTTTCTAATTCTTGAATTAGAAAGACCCCTTAGTCAAGACCAGTAAGATAGAATGCTTTCAAGACTTAAATTCAAGACAAATTTTACAGAGACGTTAATATAAAGTCACCTTAAAAAAAATCAAAAGAAAAAAAAATCAAAAGAAAAAAATATATAATCAATTTTAGAATGCCAACTCTTTGATAACCAAGACTTCTTCCCGACCTGACAGTTCAAATTGACTAAAATTCTCATTTTGTGTACTAATATATTCAGGCAGATGTAATAAGACTTTTCAAACTTCTAACAATCTCGCCTTCCTATATTCAATAATTCTGATTTACGAGTGGTCTATAATGATTTTGATTTAAACAGTGACCTACATATAGGGCTATTTTTAAATCCCCAGGGGAAAATCACAATCCTTCCAGAGTCCCCCAGTAGTATTTTTATTCAAGAAAAATAAAGTCAAAATGGAGATAAAAGGCATTCTTGAAAGGAACAGAAATCCACACCATGGAATGGAGAAAAGGGAAGATTATTTATCCTGAGTATAGATGGGCATATGGTACATATGTATTGCTTATTTTATTTCCCTATTAGCAGCTTGATGAAAACAACTGTCAGTGCCACAAAGCATTAACTGGCATCCCCAAATATGAGAATGAGGAACAATCACTGTGATTTACCACAAACTGAGCATGACTATGCCATACAACAGTAGCATTAGTTAAATTATTTGTAATGTGCTTAACACTGTCTGCTCCACCTAACTCATAAAATTCTAACTCTTTTTAGAGTATTTGGCTTCCTATTGGTATAGCCTAATTTGGGGATTTTCCCACAATCCCAGTATCATATATCTTACCATCTGTTAACATTATCCGTAAAACTAAAATAACTGTTCTTCATATCCACTGATATATTAAACAACTTAAAATATACGTTATTCATTTACTTTGAAAAGTGCTATACAAATACCAAGTGCCACCATTAGGGATAATTCCCCAAAAAACCATTTAGGGTTACTATTAAGTATATTAAACTTCTAAGTTTTGATAATTTTGTGACAGGCCTTGTGATTTGGGAAACACTTACCTAACTTGTAATCCAAAACAGATTCTAAGTTGCTGGGGATAAGATTCTTCTCTGTAAAGCCTCTAATGAAATAACACAATGCCAAAACAAATAAATTTCTGAAGGAAAGTGAGGAGGAGAGGAAGAAGGAAATTAATACATATGGAGCCCTAATATGTGTCAGGCATTGTGTTAGGTGCTTTACATGTTACTTCAATTAATCCTCACCAATAATCCCATGGGGGAGGTATTATCCACATTTTACATTTAAAGAAACTAAGTTTCAAGAGGTTAAGTACCTTTTCTGGGTTATAAAATTATTTAGCGGCAAAATCATTAACTCTAAGTTAGGTATATTTGATTCTAA
Organism: Mellivora capensis; assembly: GCA_004024625.1. NCBI lineage: Eukaryota > Metazoa > Chordata > Mammalia > Carnivora > Mustelidae > Mellivora > Mellivora capensis. The sequence continues at coordinate 148,976 of PISX010002331.1, read as the reverse complement.
TGTCCTTCCTCTGTACCACATAATCTTTCAGCATATCTGTTATGTCAACAAATGGATAGGTAACACGTCCACAAATGCAGAATCTCAGTTTTAATAAAAAACAAAAGGAAAGAGAAAAGTGAAAAGTAAAAAGATATGATTGGTAACATACTAATGTCATTGAGTATTCCAACAAAATACAGATCAGTAGCTCAAAAGTGAGCCGCAGAAAACTAGGAAAGGGGAGGTAAGGCATATCATAGAAAGCCAAGAATTACAGGATATAGATAGGATATGAGTTCAGAAATTAGGGAATCACAAAAAGGTGAAAAACTGATGAAAAGGAGGCTTTAGAAAAGTTAACACTGGTCTGACACAATTGTTTTCATAGCAAGAAGTAGACTGTAATTAAGGGACTTTAAGGGAATGTTACGAAAGCTCAAACTAGAATAGTGACTGTGGGAACAGAAAGATTTGGACCACAATGGGGTGCGAAGAGTAACAAGAAAAAGTCAATAAACAGCTACTTTGTTTATCCCAGTATCTATCAACTACTCTACTTTATCTCTACTTTATTTATAATAGTAAAGGAAAACCAAATGTTTTAAAACTTAAATTGTTAGTGACCAATCTCGGGGCCTTATAATTTAGCTTCAAGTATAACGTAAAGTTTACCTTCATGGCAAAACTAGATGGCATCATATTCTTAGGCCACTCAAATTCTGTTGTGTGAATTCGTATGCCAGATTCAAGTAAAAGTGTAGCTTTGAAGTCTGGTCTGTAGAAGAAAAAAGTTCAATTTTTCTTTAGGGCATTTGTCAATATTAACTCAGTAAAAAAGACTAAAAGTGCAAGTAAAAAAATTAATAATCTCATATTTAATTACCAAAGATAAAACAAGCCTGTAAAATGCTCTTACTTTTGAAGACGAATAAGATAGGTCTTATTATCCACATCATAAACATTGTTTACTCTCATTCCTATTAAGCTGCAAAGAGAAAGGAAACATGTAACAACATTTGAAATATAGAACTTCACAGAAGTTAAAGAGGCAGGCAGAAGCAGAGCCTTGGAAAGAGGGGATCTTCAACTATAAGGATATGGAGTCAACCAGGGAGCAGAGTCTGAAGGTCCCAGGCATTCAGCCCAAAACTTAACGTAACGTTTTATGAACAAAAGTGGTATGCCAGCCCTAAGAAAACCAGGCAATGCCCTGCGTCCTTGAAATGACCCAATATTTTAAAGGAAATATAGTACAATCTAATCCACTTTATTACTAAGGAAAAGAAACAAGGTAAATGAAACCCTGGAAAAATGACAAAACTCACACAGCTGAATAGAAACCAGACTAGAATCTGTTACTCGCAGCTAGGACGCCGACATTCCCTCTCTTGGGAGTAAGGAGGAGTGTCTAATCAGGCCTCCATTCTGGAAACCCCTGAGGCAAAAGACTCCTGGGGCATTCTGGCTTTCACCCGGTGACTCTTGTTTTACTTAATGTTTGCTGCCAGCCCGGGGCAACTCAGGCCAACAACAACTCAGGCGAGGGCCCCGCCAAAGCCTGACACAAGACCTGGTGAGACAAGCAACCCGTGAGAGTGGGGTGTGGGGCGTGCGGACGCTGGGGTCCCCCAGGTGTCCTGAAGGCCACGGGAAAGATGTCACGCGCTCGCCCACCCAGGCCTAGCCAAGTCCGCAGAAGTCAGCACTAGAGGATTAAGGGGAAACATCAGTGGTCTTTCTTCCACGTTGGAGCACTGGCCTCTGCCTTCTGCATTCCACGCACGAGCCTGGTCACCTATTGCCCAGTACCTGGCATTCAGCTCCGCGAGTACCGCGCGGAGGTCAATGGTGCTAAAGCGAGTCTTCATGGCGAGGTCTGAGGGTCGCTACCGCAGTTTTCTCCACTGACTGCCTGACTCAACGCCGCTACTCTTATGCGCAGGCGCACTCGGCCGAAATCTACGGCCGCGCAGAAGACCCAATATTCCTTGAAGCGAAGGTGTTTGCGTCACTCCTCCGAAGATTTGGGTTATTGAATTGCCGTCAGCTGGCTTTTCGTTATACCGAAACAATTAAAAATAAATCCAAAGTATTCTCTTGAAACTGCCCTTCTTCCTGGAAAGCTGATGGACTAGTCCGGCTACCTTTCTCCCTTCTGTTTCGGAACTCAAGCGAGTCTCCCTAGCGACCCCTGCTGGTGGTAGAAATTTATGAGGAGCGTACTGGGAGGATTTCCCCTAGATGGGCGGTAGGGTTCGGTATGTCGGAGCAACAGCCCCTTTCCATTCGGTTACTCGGACCAGTAGAATTTTGAAATGTAACGAAGCGGAACTGTTTCATTCGCCTTACAGTTACCCTCAATGATATAGGTGAAGCAACGTTCAAAAAGAAGTTCCTATTTTGATGGGTCTTGCTCTCTGGAGTATTTTGAGATGTATTGTGGGGTTCTCATTTAACCTAGGTCTTGGCATCCCCTTGCCTCAGCGTAGTACCTGGTATGCAATACCAACTCCATACACGCTGGGCAACCCGAGTATTCGGGTATTTCGCTAGATAATAAAAAAAAGTAAGACAGAATAAGAGATCACCCCGCTATGGGGGATTCACAGGGTAGTAGGAAAGCCGTCCTGCAGGAATATAAGTATTCCACTCTTCGCTGTGCTCGGTAGATACATGAGAAGAAAGGATACTTTTAAGGTGAGAACTCAAAAGAGACGGGGTCTCGCTATGTTGCCCAGGCTGGAGTGCAGTGGCTATTCACAGGCGCGATCCCACTACTGATCAGCACGGGAGTTTTGACCTGCTCCGTTTCCGACCTGGGCCGGTTCACCCCTCCTTAGGCAACCTGGTGGCCCCCCGCTCCCGGGAGGTCACCATATTGATGCCGAACTTAGTGCGGACACC